>APFE031699379.1:0-16618 GCA_000404065.3 Pinus taeda | reverse complement strand
AATATTAGTTTTAATGATTTTTTTTACTTGTGATAACAAAATTTATAATAAAACTACATTAAATGAATATTTTAATATTACCTAATATTTATGTTTATAGAGATTTTAATATATCCATAGGATATGGTTTTCCTTTTAAAGATTTATTTTACAAATAATTAATGAAAAGAAATATTAAAAGATTTTGGATTTTTTGTGTTGAATTAACCTTTTTACTTTGATTTAAGAAATGGTAGAAGCTTTAGTAAACATTAAAGATGTTTAAAATTTTACCTAATTTGGAATTCTAAGGTAGTAAATTGTTTTATTGAAAGTAAATTTTATGATCTATTCAAATTCAATGTATATGATAAAGAATGAGCTATTAAACACATGAGATAATTATATTGTAATGTTTTTCATTTATACTATTATTTTCATTTTTGTTTAGAGCCCATATTAATATTTTCAATTTATTATTATTATTTATTTATTGGATAGACAAACATAAACATTATTTATACAGTTATTTTCTTGCGTTGCGTTGTGTGTCTCTGAATACTTGGCAATAAGTTGAGAACAAAAGCGCTCTGAAACCTGGTAGGCTTCTTATCTGGCTCAGCAAAGAGGGACCTCCATTTACATTGAACGAAATCTATGACCTTATGACCTCTTTCTTTTAGTTTTTTTAATTTATTATTTGAACGATGAAAGTGACCTGGCCCCAGCAATGGGCCCAACAATTTCCGCGTTGAGGACCCATGACCTATGGTTTTGTCTGGACGAACCTTTTTTCTTCGTGTTTTGACATAAAGACACTTCATAATTTACACATAGCGTTCTCCCCAAGAAATTCTTTTCTGAGTGTTATAAGTTGATTATTTTCTTAGCGTTCTCCCAAGAAATTCTTTTCTGAGTGTTATAAGTTGATTATTTTCTTAAGTATTATTTTCTCGGAAAGTGGAAGGAAAATGAAAACTTAATGCATTAAACATCTGACCACCAATCACGTTTAGTTGATCCGTCACGGATTGAGTAGAGATCACATATTTCAAAAGTGGAGAGATTGAGTAGAGATCACATATTTCAAAAGTGGATTCTTTTTTGTCTTAATGTGGTTGTGGAGACGATTGACATAAAGATGAGCACTAATATTTTATTAAGTATTTTGATGCGACAATTATTTGTTGATGAGACTTGGATGTTTTTTATTTTGTGAAGGGGTAAATTTAATTTAAAAAAATATATATATATTTTTATTTAGAATGATTTATATTTTTATATTAAATAGATTATATTATAAGTAATCATTTATAGTGTAAAATCACAAATTAAGGTAAACTTTTTTATCAATAAGCATTCTTGATTAGTAATTTTAATGTTTAATTATCTTATTTAAGATATTTTATTTTTTAAATTAATGGTGGCATGTCACTGTTTTTAGCATAAATGAATATTATGCATATAGGGTTTAGTTTGTTTAGTTAGAATGATATGTTTACTTGTTTAATTAAAAAAACATCTTATAATACCATAAAAAAAATAATACAATAAAGTTCCAAAATATTAACCACATTAAGAAAAACATCCCTATAAATAGTTAACAATACAAACACAAAAAAATAGAAAAGAGTGATTGCATATGTCATACAAGATATTATGCATAGTCAAGCTTTTCAAGATCAGATCAATGAGTTTTGAAAAAAATAATCAAAGCATAAATTGAATGGATAATGACGGAGCATAAATATATTTATTTAACTTTACAACTTATGTTATGTGAGCCCCTTTTTGTCATGGTATAGCTTTTTGGCCAAGGATAGGTGTCAAGTGATAACAATAGATGCATAGAAAATGTGAGTTGTTTTGCAAGAAGCAAAGAAGCTGAACTGTGAAATTCTTTTCACTAAAATTGTAATATGTATTTAGGTTAATTTGAGTAAAAGTGTTTATACTAAAATGATTATCTAAATTGCAAAGGCAATCAAAATGTATATTAATTTTTTATTTTTTTTTTATTTGTAAAGTTGATCTTAACAATGATTAGTTGTATTTAGAAAAAAATAAAAATACTCTTATTTGTAGAAAGATCGGAAATAAAAAGTGCCAATCCAATTTTGTAAAATATGAGGAAAACTAGTTGTATTTAAAAAAAATAAAAAACTAAAAAACTCCTCTTGGTAGAAAGATTGGAAATAAAAAAAAGCCAATCGAATTTTGTAAAATGTGAGAAAAACATTCAATTCGAGTATCTTTGGTAGATGTTAAAAAATACCATTGATTTTACAGATCCTCTAAAAGTTAATTGTATAATTGTTTATTACAAATAGAAAGTGAAGATGCATGAGAAACAATAATGAAAATTAAAGAGAATATGCACCATATTATCTATTCAAAATAAAATAAATGAAATATTTATTTAATAAAAAGTCAAAGCTTTAAATATAATAACTCTATTATTTTAAACCATGGCAACTCTATTATTTTATTCCAATTTTTTCTGGATGCTCTTGAATTCAAGAATTCAAATAAATTCATTCCCATCGAACAATTGTTTGCACAATTGACGGAAAGGAAAACGAGTTCACTCGGCCTAGGTTGAACTTGTTTTCCTTTCCATCTCTGTCTCTCAAAATATTTATTTTCATAATCTTGATTGTTTTGAGAAAGTGGAAAGGAAAACTACGAGGGAAGTGGTTGGAATTTCGTTTCAATGAAGACGTAGTGCATTAAGCATTCTCACCTAGGCTTTATCTTTAGCGCACAACGACCACGTTTAGTGGATCCCGCCCTGGATTGAGTAGACACCACATATTTCAAAAGTTGGATTCTTTTGGTTTCTGAAACCCTTTTTTCTCATATTATGGAGAACAACTCCTATGGATTGACATAAAGTTGAAAACAACTGTTTTAATAAGTATTTTGATGGGACACTTATTTGTAGGATGAGACTTAATGTTTTTGGGATTTTAAGTGGTAAAACTTCAATTTGAAATTAGCAAAAGAATATATACATATTAATTTTTTTTTACTTTGGCATGTGTAAGGGTTTGTTTGTATTTAACTAAATTTAAAAATATAATTTTTTTAATAAATATTATTATTTTTTTTTATATTTTTTTTTTAAATGTTAATTTATTATTTATTTTTTTATGTATAAAAATAGGTTAATAATCTAATATGTAAAGGTATTTAGTAAAAGTGAAAAAATATTTCTTATAAATCATTAAAAAATCATTTTAAGTGATATATTTTTTTCTTAATAATTATTTTTACTATCTATTATATTTTATTTATTATATTTGAAAGATAAAGTAATGTTTCTACTTTAATAATTATATTATTAAATTCTAATTAAATATTAAATCACTAACATGTAAATTATTATATTTGAAAAATAAAGTAATGTTTCTACTCTAGTAATTATATGATTAAATTTCAATTAAATATTAAATCACTAACATGTAAATGGATAGTTACAACTAAATTAAGGTAAACACACGTGTTCATCAATATTAATCATTTTAAATAATTAAGTTAAATTCATAATTTCAAAAAGTTTTATATTATCTTCAAATTTTTAATGTTTAAGTTTCTTCATCATACTTAAAATATTTCATTTTTTTTTAACTACCATGAAAAGCTTTTTATTAATAAAAACAGAGGTACATCACACATACACATTATCAATACAAACACTATCATAAAAATAAGAACCATTTACACCCTAAAGGACAACATTACGGAGCTAAAATTAGACCATTATCATTTTCAGTTGACCACGCCACCAAAAGCTCGTCATTGGCCAGGGCAAGTATAAACACAACAAGAAATAACAACAAGTATGTACCAAATCCGACAGTGGTCAAGCCAACTACTGAGGTCACAAAGACCTGAAGAAGGAATTACCAGATACAAGAGCAACAACAAACTGGCAGCAAAACAAAAAGAGCCAATAACTAAACAACCCATGAGTGCATGCCACAATTTCCAGAATATCCATTAAGCCGACAGAAAGGGAAAGATCCAAAAGTGGCCATGATACCCTCCCAATCAATATCACCTTCATGCCATGATTAAAACGTGCAATGAGTAAGTACCAAGATTGAGCCATCACACCATAGAGAGTCATCATCTAGAGACTTTGCGAATAAAACTCCAAAAGGAGGCCAAGGAGTGTCAACACTTTGTGCCATGCAAACCAAATGAAAGGTCCACCTAAAAGGAAACATCCTCTAACATGGTAGAACATGTTGCTCCGTAGCACCCTGGCCACTGCAGATGCAATTCATATCATAGAGCATAACTCCTGAGATAAACCAACTTCACCCACACTCCACAAAACCACAAATAATAGTGACACCACCCAAGCCAAGGAGAAGGAAGGCGAGCATACAACCTCACCTCCTTTCCCACAAGTTAGGTACTCTCACCACCCCAAATACACAAGCATTCATTTAAATCCCACAAGTTAAGTACCCTCACCACCCCAAATACACAAGCCTTCATTTAAATCAACTAGACTTGTACTACATCTTCCAACACCCTCCACCAATTTTTTGCCATGCCATAATAGGTTTGATCCATCTGTTGAGAGGGCACATCTCACAAAGAGTCTCCATTAACATTAGTAATACCACCCATCACAGAAAAATATTTCATTCTTTCAATTAAAAAATATAACAAAAAAATAATACAAATTATCAAATTAAAACCAATCTATGAAAGAATTCACTATCATTTTCAAAAATTTACATAAGATATTTCACTCTTTAGACATAAAAGAATAATAATACAAAATTATTTGAAGATAACAATGAGTATGTTCAACTTCACCATATTTATCATAGGTTATGTATTATAAATAATAAAAATAACATTTTATTTATTTATTGTGTGAACCATTTTTTTTTTTTTTGCTGAATAAGTGCTAATTCTATTAAAATAAAGGAGAAAAATATTTACAATGAGGTCGCAGCCTCAGAGGGCAAATGTCCTAGCCCTCAGCAAAAAAACCAGTAGACAGAGAGGAACAGCTGAACCTGTGTGAGTACAACATTCTTAGGTTAGCAGAAAAAAAGGAGTTGTTACAAAAAAACTCCTTGCTGGCAAGAAACGCCAAGCAGAGGATAACATCTTTGAAAATTCATCGTCCACCATGGTGATTCTAAGCAAAAAAATGACCTCCTCCAGCCTCTAAGAAGGTAGATACAATGAGAAGCATTCCAAAAAATCTTACAAGGGCTGAGGAGGGGCCCAGCAATACAGTGAGAAGAACAGATGAAGATAGAAAAACAACATACGAGACAGAGAGAAGAGCCAAAAACAAGAGACATGGCATCGACCAAGCCAGATGGAGAGGTTACTCGCCCGAAGTCTGAGGGTCGGAGCCCCTTGCTGCTTGAGTTTCCGGAGCAGCAACCCAAGAAGCCTCGTCGTCGCCTTCAGCGCCACCCTCGGACTGGTTGATCAGATGAAGAATGCCGAAATTATGCTGAACAGGGCCGCAAGTGATGACTTCATCTTCTTCAGTTGCCGGCGTGCGAAGACGGCTGACCTCTCCAGCAATGGGGGAGTCCTCCTGCATGTGCATTGCTGTAAATTTCGGGTCATCCCCAGCACCTTGAGACAGGCTTTCCTCAGGAGAAGGAGTGGAGGAGGAGCTAATGGGATCAGTAGGCAATTCCGACTCTTCCGAGACCATTATAGTGGTGGTGAAGGTGATAATAGGTTGGTTAAGATGGCTGCGAAATGTGAAATGGGAGTTCTGGAAGGACGAATTAGGGGCAGGTCTGGCAGGGTTGGGGGGAGGCGAAGACGGAGAGGCAGACGAAATGGGTATGATGAGCGAAGAGGGAGACTGTCGGGCGCGTCCTCTGGGAGCCGAAGAACTTCCCCTGCGTGGAACTCCTCGGCTTCGAGGCATTGCAGACCCTGATTTGCTGCTATGAACACTCCACGGAATGGAAATGGGGGGTGGGGGAGAGACAGACTCAATAGGCTCAGCCTCTGGCCGATTGAACCCAAGTTCGAGCTGACCAAACCACTGCTACAAGGAATGACAAAGATTTGGCTGAGGAGGAGCCATTATATTACAGTTGGGTGCCATGTTCGAACCGCGTTGAGGCATAAATGCACCTGCAGGTTTCAGAGCGCTATCAATGCTGGACGAGACCTTCGATCGATCGCACACCAACCAATACTTATTCCCCAGCATTGGAAATGGGGCTAATGAAAGCGCACAGGTGGCCATCCAAGTGCCGTGCAGGAGGCGACGTGCCTAGCACGCGTGGAGAGCTAACCGCGTGTGCCTGGAGATCACCCGCATCCGAGCTGACTGCTTGAGGATGAGGTTGATCTTTCTCAACTAGATTGATGTATTCATTGAGTTGTTCCTCTGTACCTATGCTGAGTGTTGAACCTGAGAAAGCTTCAGTTTCCAGATCAACTCCAACATTTGCTAGAAAGTCTACAAGTTTGTTTCCTTCGCGGACTGTATGTTGAAAGGAAATTGCCAGGTGCTGAGAAAGCCATTGTCGGATTAGGTCCAATCTTTGCGCCATTCTCCAACTATTACTGACTTTGTGAACTAGAGCTCCTTGAGAAAGTTTTTTGGCTATGTTTATGATAATTTGAGAGTCTCCTTCTACTACTAGTGGGAAGAGATTGTGCACCTGAGCTAGAACAAGACCTTGCCAGAGTCCTTCCAATTCCGCCGAATTGTTTGTATCCCATCCTTTGGAGCCGAGGTAGGTGAGATGAGGTGTGCTTGAGTGATCTCTGAAGACTCCTCCATAGCCTGATGGCCCTGGGTTGCCTTTGGAGGCCCCATCAAAATTGAGTTGAAATAGATTGAGAGGGGGGAGTCCAAAGCGCAATCTTTTTTTGTCTGTTGGGAGGCATGCGATTAGAATTGGGCGTTTGAAGAAGAGATATTTGCCAATTGTCCCATATAGATTTTTCTTTGGGATCTGAAGGAAAATCCTCGGCTGCCCAGTTGTGAATGGAGAGCAATTCCTTTAAGTTTCTGAGTAGGATTATCCAAATTTGGTCCACTATTTGATATTGATTTTTGAGTAACCTTCTGTTTCTCTCCTTCCAAATATTCCACATTAAGAGACCTGGAATGAGTTGCCAAAGTAAGTTTAAGAGCCGGCTTTGATAAGGAGATTGTTGTCAGTTGCGAAGGGTGGCTTTGAGGTCTCCTTGCACCCTGTGATCTTTTTGACATCTGAAGATGGCTTTTTCCCATAATTGTCGTCCCAGGTGGCAGTGTTGCAGTAGATGGATCATTGTTTCTTCCGCTTGTTTACAATTTGGACATATGGATGGTCCCGAGAAATTTCTTTTGCGTAGGTTATCCCATGTGAGTATCCTGTTATGTGATAACAACCATAAGAATGTAGAGACCTTTGGCCAGATTGAGGAGCCCAAGATTTGATCCCACAAGTTGTCCTTTATGATTCTGTCCTTGGTTATGATGTTGTACGCCTCCTTGGTGGAGAATGTCCCCTTTTCTTCATATCCCCACCTTAGAATGTCCGGAGTGTCAACACTTTGTGCCATGCAAACCAAACCAGAAGTTCCACCTAAAAGGAAACATCCTCTAACTTGGCAAAACATGTTGCTTCGTAGCGTGCACACACAATTCATATCATAGAGCCAAACTCCCCAGATAAACCAACTTCACCCACACTCCACAAAACCACAAATAAGAGTGACGCCACCCAAGCCAAGGAGAAGGAAGGCAAGCATACAACCTCACCTCATTTCCCACAAGTTAGGTACCCTCACCACCCCAAATACACAAGCCTTCATTTAAATCAACTATACTTGTACTACATCTTCCAACACCCTCCACCAATTTTCTACCATGCCATAACAGGTTTGATCCATCTATTCAGAGGGTACATCTCACAAAGAGTCTCCATTAACATTAGTAATACCACCCATCACAGAAAAATATTTCATTCTTTGAATTAAAAAATATAATAAAAAATAATACAAACTATTAAATTAAAACCAATCTATGAAAGAATTCACTATCATTTTCAAAAATTTACATAAGATATTTCACTCTTTAGACATAAAAGAATAATAATACAAAATTATTTGAAGATAAAAATGAGTATGTTTAGCTTCACCATATTTATCGTAGGTTATGTATTATAAATAATAAAAATAACATTTTATTTATTTATTGTGTGAACCATTATTTTTAAAATTAATTAAATTTTAGATATATTTTACGAGTTGAAGATTATAATTTTTGGATTGAATTTTTTAATAAAATGATAATAAAGAATAAAGTAAGAGTGAATTCTCTTAGGGAAGAACACTGATTTTAAGAGGTGAAACACTTTTTCTCATACACTTTTCCAAATACAATTTATTGGTTAGGGATTGATTATAAATCTTAAACACCTTCTTTCACACATAATGGTTCTATTGAAATTGAAACCTAAATCGTGTTTATTGAGAAATCTCATCCCAATCTAAACAAAAATTAAATGAATTAATAAAAATTAAATCCATATTAAACTTTAAATAGATGAATTGATTAAAATTAAATCCATATTAAACTTGAAGTAGTTCAAATTTATCTTAAAAATAAACACGGTAGAACCGTAAAATTTGAAGAATTAACATTTTTTTAATGATTGGTATACTTAATTTACCTTTTCATTTTAGTATACACCACCTGTAGGTTGGTTTGCACGAACCTACCTTTTCTTCTTGTAGTCAAGATATCATGGATGACCATTGGCATAGTTTGACATAAAGACATGTCATAATTTACACAGGAGGTGTTTTCATAAATTCTTTTCTAAATGTTATACGTTGATTATTTTGAGAAATTCTTTTATGGATGTTCATTATTTTTAGAAAGTGGAAGGAAACTGACAAGGGTAATGGTTTGAAATTTCATTTAAAAACTATATTTTATTAAGCATCTCACAACCAACTGCCTTTATCTTTAGTGGGTCCCACACGGATGGAGTAGATATCACATATTTCAATAATGGATACCTTTGTTGGAACAAGTGCTATATACATAAAGACGAGAAAATTAGTCATATCAATATTTTTACTTAATCAGAATGAAGAATATAATTAGAAAAATTAAATATATATTTTGAAATCATTAAATACTTAATATCTATTTATTTTAGAATTTTTATAAAATTATAGTTCAAATACTTTATTTCAATCAACTAATTAAAAAATCAAATTTATTTGACCAAGTGTAATTACAATATATTTTTCCTATAATGGGTTTAATAAGTATTTTAATATTTTAATATTGTATTTTTATTTGTTTTTAGTATTTTAAAGGTTAAAATTTTAATTTTAATTTATGATTTTTTTTTTTTGAAGTTTTGAAAAAATTTTGGGAATATTTTCTAATTTAATTTATCTAAATTTTGGAATTATAAATTTTGCTTATAAACTCTTTTTTTTTTTTTGTAAGTATAGGTAGTGCCTTTCTTTTCTATTTATAAAAACCAACGAGACCAGATACATCGTTTTGGTGGCCTCAGCCTGCCCCGAAGGGAAACTAGGTTTGTTGGCCACCTTAGTTTGCTATAAGCATTCCAAAAACAGAATTTAACGAGTCTTTCCATTCTGGCTATATGCACAATACAACTGAAACTACCCATTAAGCTACTGTCATGCATAAAACTATGAAAATAAAAGGTTCACAGAAAAATGCTTAAGGGACTCAAGAGAATCATTCCTTCCTGATGCCTGTATTCTGGTCCATGTCCATGGGAGCATCCATTTGTTCATCCTTACTTGGGTCTATGCGATCCATCTGAGACAGCAGCTGATGCATCTCCTCCAATTTGTTGTTTTGCTTGATCATGATAACCTGGAAGTTTTTCATTTCTTTTTGCATATTTGGTATGCCATTTGCAATCTCCACCATTTCCAGAGCCTTTGCCAGGAGGTGCTTTAATACCCAATAGATATGTAGACACTGCCTATACAGAGTCAACCTTCCCCGCATATTCCCCAGATCTCTAATCATTTCAACCGATTCTTCCGTCTCTAATTCAGACTGTTCCTCCAATACATTGGTTTCCATGTCTTGAATGATTTGGTGAATGTCTTCACTCGTACCTTCTTGATACGCTCTTGCCACTTCCTGCGCTACTGTCAAGGTGGACCTTCTCCCTTTGCTTTGGTTACTTGGGGAACCTGTTGGCCAGATCTCCTGATTCCCTTGCCTTGGTCACCCACGGCCTCCACATCCTCTGCCATGACCCGGGTGCGCCATCCTGTTTTCTACCTTCTCCTGTTGACAGTTATCAATCACAAGGGTCAGATTTTTAAGTTTCTCATCAATGTCTTCCACCACAATTTTCTCTATGGTTGTTCCTTTGCTTCTGCTATAGTCACCACCCTTTTTTCGGGTTTGACACTGTTCATCATTTCCAGGATACAGGAGGCGTATAAGACCCTCTGTCATGCAGATCAATTGTTGGGCTAAGGACATGATTTTCGAATCCCCTCTTTCAGACTTCCCCTCTGCTTTTACAGTGGATTGTTTGACATAGTCTCCCAAGTTTCTCCCTGGACTGTGCTCCCAACTACAATTCCCCCATTCATCGAGAATCCCCTCCCCCCGATTCTGACCCAATTGCCCCTCACAATGTATCGCTGAGTGAAGGGTGATCTCAGTCTAGCCCTTTTCTTCCTCAGGGGCTTCACAAATATTAATTTGTCCATTTTACCTACTAAGACAGAGAAAAGAAATGCATGGATCTCAAGTTTAACATACCCGGAATCGCTAACCTCCTTGATGGCTCCTCCTCGCTGCGCTGTGCTCTGCTCCTCCTTTGTCCCGCTTAGATTACCCCTTCTTCTATACTCCGCCACCTTCATATAATTCCTCTTCACCAACCTTATCACTCTTCCACTACCGCCGCCACTACTACTAATCTTCTGCATTCCACCTTCCGCACTCCAATTTCTTGAGACTTGCGCCATCCTGCTACTCATTGTTTTGGCTTTGTACTTGTGGTTACATCCGTTTGTCCTTCCATGATCATAATCACTCCTGCCACCCTCACCTACCTTATTCCACATCCCGATCGGGAGCCATCTGTCTCTATTGCCTTTGAGTCGTGTCTTCATGATTATCTTGGTTTAGAATCGTTCTTAGTTGTTCTAATTCTAAGTCCTTTGAATGCATAGTCCATATATTATGCATTTTCCTTCCCTGTTCCTGGCAACCCCAGTTCGCAAGATAATCTGCTGCTCTGTTAGCCTCTCTTCTAACATGCTTAATGATCATATATTCAAATCTTCTTAGGATACTTTCGAGTTCTTGGGTTAGACTGGCCGTTCTCCAACTCTGCGTAACTTTGTCCCATGGGGTCCCATTGTTAAGTTTTTTGAGTATTTGTATGACCATTAGGGAATCCCCTTCCACTTCTAGGTTATTATATCCATTTCTGATTGCTATCTTTAATCCTTGACGTACTGCCATCAATTCAGCTTCATTGTTACTCATAGTGCCTCCATTATCTGAGTAAGTCCATTTTGTCCTGCCTTGATCATCCCTAAAAAGACCTCCAATCCCTACTGGGCCTGGGTTTCCTTTAGAGGCTCCATCGAAGTTTAAATTTATGAATCCAGCCATGGGGTGGGAGAAGTGCATGGTGCCATTATATCATGTCCTGGGTTCTTTCCACATCTATGGGGCCACCATCCCTTAATGCAGGTTTAGCTTCCTTAAAATCTGATCTTCTTTCGGCGTTGTTTCCCAGTCTTCTCCATTCCAAGTATCCGCAAGAATAGTCTCACGAATGTGGCTCAAGGTTTTTCCCCGGATTTGGTCTTTTGTCATCTCTTTGTTTTGGAAAATTCTTCTATTTCTTTCTTTCCAGATCATCCACATATTCATCCCTACTGCTAGGCTCCAAGCTCGTCTTACCACCGGGCTCATAAAATGTCCTCCTCCCCATATTTTAATAGTGTTTTTAATGGTCTGTTGATCTCTGTGGGTTTTTCCAAAGAGCATCCTGACCTCTTCCCATTGTTGCTGAGTTTCTTTACATGAGTTTAGGAGGTGTTCTTGTGTTTCCTGTTCTTGTTTTCATAGAATACATCTGGGGGGATCGTGTATGCCTCTCTTTTGGAGTTGGTCCCAGGTTAGGATACGACCTTTTCTTATCAACCAAAGGAAGTGTGCCACTTTCGGCCACCAATTTCTATTCCATATTTGTTTCCAATTTACTGTCGTATCCTCTGGTTCTTTGGGAATTAAAAGATGATAAGCTTCTTTAATTGAAAATTTTCCCTTTATTGTGTGTCCCCATCTCAGAATGTCCGGTCCAGATCTTATAGGTATTCTCCTTGTCTGCATTTCCTTTTGGTATAAGTCCCTTTGTTCTCCATCGACTTGATCCATGCATTCTTCCGGATTCTTCTAGATTCTCCAGACTTCATCTTGGCTCCCCATTTTCCAGAAGTCCCTTACCAAATTCATTCCCCTCTCATTTTCTTTTTGGAATATATCCGATAGGGCTTGCAGTCCATTCAGTATTTCTCTTTACTGCTAGGCCTCCTCCCAAAACCTGGCTAAGCTGCCACCCCTGATTTCCCAGAAAGCATGCCTAGTTATTATTTCTTTGTTTAGACTGGCTAAATTCTAGATTGTCGACCCTTTCGATGTATCCCTTATTCTTAATATTTCCTCTGGTTTTGTAGGCATATTATATTTTTTTGTCCATATTCTTTTCCATAGATCATTTCCTCCTCTCATCCAGTGCCACCAAAACTTAGCACCCATTGCTTGATTCAGGATATAGGGATCTCTAAGTCCTAATCCTCCCTTCGTCTTGCTTTTCACTAAATCCTTCCATGATACTAAAGACCATTTCCTTTGATCCTTCAGACCCCCCCATATGATTTTTTTGAAGATTTCTGCCATCTTTGTACACGCTCCTTTAGGGGTAGCCATTGCTGATAGTTGATATATTGGAATCGATTGAAGGACTACCTTAACTAAAACAACTCTGCTCGCCAAGTTCAAAGTTCTGAAAGACCAGTTAGCTAGTTTCCTAGCAATTTTCTCAATGGTTTGTTGCCAATTTGACACCCTTAGGGGATTCAGGGCTAACTGCATTCCTAGATATCTTGTTGGGAGTTCTCCTTATCGAAATCCTAGAGTTCTTGTTAATTTGTTTTTGATATTTCCAGCAGTGTTGAAAAAATAAGTGCAGGACTTGTCATTGTTGATTTGGGTACCTAAAGCTCTCATAAAAAGGTCTAAAATTGCTTTGATTCTGTGGGCTTCTCTAAGAGACACATTACAAAACAACATAATGTTGTCTACAAATTGCTGATGAGTAATAGGAAGGTTGTTACCCCATATTTGTATTCCCTTGAGCTTTCTTTCTCTTACTTCTTTTTTGATGTACCTACCTAGGCCTTCTACAGCTATGCTGAACAAGAAAGGCGACAAAGGATCCCCCTGCCGAAGTCCTCTAGATGCTTTAAAAGGCTAGGAGGGGTTTCCATTCACAAGTATGGAGAAATTGGTTGAGGAGATCATGGTAGAAATCCATTCGACCCATATATTGTAGAAGCCAAAAGCCCTTAAAACTTCTTTCAAATACTTCCAATTCAGACGGTCATAAGCTTTTGAGAGGTCAAGTTTGATCATCATACCTACTTCCTTTTTAACTTTCAAAGAGTGCACTACTTCTTGGGAGACCACCAGTCCATCGAGGATTTGCCGACCTTCCACAAAGCCTATTTGTTCTGGGGAAATAATGCTAGATAAGATAGGCTTGAGTCTTTTAGCCATTAAGGTAGCTATTATCTTATATATGACATTACAGAGGGCAATGGGTCTAAAGCCCTGGGGAACTTCAAACTTAGTTTCTTTCGGAATTAGAGATAAGAGGGTTGAGTTTAGGCTTGTACTTACCTTCTGGTTCCTTCTTGATTCTTCCACAACATCCAGTATGTCTTGGCCCAAGAAGTCCCATCTTGCTTGATAGAATTCCACCGTGAATCCATCAGGGCTTGGGGCTTTATTCTTTTTCATCCCTTTTACTACCTCCTCTACTTCCTCCAGAGTAGTTGCCCTCATCAGGGCAAGCTTTTGTTCTCTAGTGATTGTACTCGGAATCTCTCTACATATTCTTTCAATAGCTTCTCCACGGTCTACATTAGGTTCCGTGAGGAGATCCTTGAAATGCTTTATCAAGACTTGTTCTATTTCCTCATGCTGTGTAACTCTTGTCCCTACTTCATCTTTAATAGAGAAGATTCTATTTCTTTGCCTTCTTTGAATCATTGCTTGGTGGAAAAACTTTGTATTCTGTTCCCCTTCTCTTAACCAATTTACCTTGGATTTTTGCCTCCACAAAATCTCTTCTTATTTCCATCTCTCTTCCAATTGTCCTATCAGGATCCCTTCCTCTCTGGCTAGCTCCTCACTTCTACCTGTATTAATTATTTCTTGTTGGATTTGCTTCATCTTCTACTCTAGAAGCTGTTGATCTTTGATTATATGTCAAAATTCCTCCTTATTCCATTTCTTGATGTTTCCTTTCAGTTCTTTTAGTTTCATCTGAAATGTTTGCATTCTGATTCTTCCTTTTTGACTACTTTTTTTCCACCAATCTTCTACTTTACTCATGAAATTTTTATCCCTGAGCCAGAAGGCTTCGAACCTAAAGAGATTTCTCTTAGGGCTTGCTTTAATGTCTAGTTCCACTTTAATCGGCCAATGGTCCGATCCCATCCTAGGAAGAATCACAGCTTCAATGAAAATGTTCCAATTTATGATCTGTTCTAACATTAGAAATCTATCTAGTCTGGAAGCGATCTGGTGTCTACCTCCCCTTCTGTTATTCCATGTATAGATCCCGTTTGTTGTTTGTATGTCCACAAGCCTTTATTCTGCTATCCAATCTCCGAAGGCTTCCATGTCTGCCTTTGTTCTTCTGAGTCCACCCTTTTTTTCGTTTATTGATTTTATCATATTGAAATCTCCTCTCACTATCCAAGGCGAAGCTGGATACAAGGATCGCATTGCTGCCATGTTCTGAAGGAAAACCCTACGGTCGCTCTGTATGTGGGGTCCATATACATTAGATAAGAGGATCCATTCTTGGGAACCTAGAATTCTGAATCTTCTTGAGAGTATGCGTGGTATGCTGGTCTAGTCTTCAAATTGGACTTCCTCTGGGTTCCAGAGGATTGCTACTCCTCCTGCACTGCCTGCCACATCTTGACCAATGATCTCATAATGCGGCTTAAAATTGCTCATCGTTTATTTTAGTTTGCTTTCTCGTAATTTGGTTTCTTGGATTAGCATTATATTTGGTTTATCTCTTTTGAGTCTCTCTTTCAGATATCTTTGTTTTCCCTTACTATTCAGCCCTCTAATATTCCAGGTTGTAATAATCATTTCAATAGTTTGAGGGGTTGTTGGAAAACCTCCGACAATGGTACAACTTTTCCTGAATTCACCAACATATCTCCTACCATCTGAATGGTCTCACTCATAGGTCTCCTTCCTCTTTTCCTTCCACCCTTCCCCGTGATTCATATTTCTGTATTATGATCTCCTTGTGTTCCAAGTTGTTCTTGTTGCTTCGCTATCCATATCCCTCGTTTTTCTTTGTATATTTGGAACATATCTTTATAGAGTTGTTTCTGATCATCTGGTATGAACTGTTTTTCCAGATTCTTCCATTCCTGTAGAAGTTTCCTCATGACCTGTTCCTCTTCTCCTTCTTGTTCCTGTTGAGAATCTATTTCCATTTGGATATGTTCTTGAGCCCGATCTCCCTTCTCTCCCTCTTTTTTCAATTCCATCTTATTTGGTTTCTTATTTTCTTTTTTATTTTCTTTCTGGATCTCTCCTATTTCATCTTCCTCTTCTTCTCCTTCTGCTTCCATTTCTAATTCTCGTAGGACCTTGAACTGATTCTTACTTTTCTGATTGCCTTCTTGATAAGAGGGGTTTAGTTTGGTTTTTCCTTTTTGGGGTCTTCTTCTTCTCTGTACTTCTGTAAACCCTCCCCTGTTTCCTTCATATGTCTTTCTCTCCTACTCTGTGCTTCTCTTTTCATCCCCCTGATTTATTGGTGTGTTGACTTCATTCATCGGACAATTTTTAAACAAATGGCCATACTCGTGGCACCGTCTGCACCTGAAAGGAATGTGTTCATAATCGACTAGCTATTGCCAGACTTCATCATGATATTCTATTTCAATATTATCTGGCAGTGGTTTTGTGATATTCATGTAGACGCAAATCCTAGAATATGATGTATATCTGCCTCTCTTGGTGGTTTTTTCCACCTTCACAAAGGTCCTGATTGAGTTCCCAATACCTTCTAAAATCTCTGGATCCCAGAATTCTATCGGGAGCCCAAATAGTCTGACCCAAGCTGGTGCTGCTAACATTTTTTCTTTTTCCGGATTATAACATTCTTCCCATTGCCTCATGAATAGCCCTGCGTTGTTGAAGAAGTATGGGCCTTCTTCAAATATCCTCTCCTTATCCTCCAGATTAGCAAATATTACTGTGGAAAAACCTTTTGCCCCCAGTTTAAGATCTATATGCCCTTTGGGTTTCCACTTCTGTTGTATCCATTTCATCAAA
>APFE031699376.1:322879-346229 GCA_000404065.3 Pinus taeda | reverse complement strand
AATTGGGGTTAATGCAAGAGAGAGGGGCGACCTGGTTAACTTCTTCAGACATGAGGATGGTAATCTGGGCTGAAATTAGAGGGCGGTTCAGATTACTTTGGAATTTAAAGTGAGTGGACTGAAAGGCACTGTTAGGAATCGGATGGCGAGAAGGATTGCTGGGAGGAGGATCCTCAGGGGAGGAAGAGAGGTTAATAGTTGTGAGCAGCGGGTTGGGCTGAGGGCGAGCAGAGGTACGCTTGCTGCTGCCAGGTCGTTCACCCGAGCGGGTGCGTTTCCCTGGTCGCTTCATTATGCTGACAGTCACCGAAAACCCAACAGAGCAAATACTAAACCCAGAATAATGCCTCAGATGAACCGAAGGCTGGAGAGAAAACATGGAGGAAGAAAAAAACCGAGAGACAGAGCAAATGTAACTGATGTTACAGTGAATAAACCACTTACCCCAGGCCACCGAAGGATTTCCGATGCGCAGCACGCAGGTAGAATGGAGGTGTTGCAAATTCAAGCCTGAACAGGCTCGGATTTCACCTCTGAAACTGGACTCCCTCTCACCTTTGCATTCTGTCCTCAGAACAAACTGAACACCATACTCCTGAACCGACGAAGTGGAAATATCACCGGGAGACTCCATGTAAATAACCACCAGCAGGCAGCTTCGGGCTTCAGCCTTCATTAATGGCGTCGTCCTGCCTCCCTCCTCCAGACGAGACCTGGGGCTCCACGTTGCGGAGTAGGTGGCAGTACGAGAGGTGGTTAAGTTGCATGAATGCCATTTATGGCAGGAGGATCACCTGAATCCGGGAATGCTTCTGCAGGCTCAGGTTTTTCCTCCTGCACCAGATTGTTGAAATCAAGCAATTGGGAATCTAATAGGAGGTTTGCTAGAGCTCCAACCAGAAGAGGTCGACCACAGTCCACTCCCACATTAGCAAGAAAGTCTGCAACTTTGTTCCCATCTCTTCTAATGTGGGTGAAGGGGGCCGCCCTATTGCAACTGATCCATCGCTCCATATGCAATAGTCTTTGAGCCATTCTCCAACTGTTGCAAACTTTGGAAGAAGGGGAGCCCTGGAGAATCTTCGTAGCCATTTGAGTGAGGATTTGAGAATCTCCCTCAATGATGAGCGGAAAAAGGTTCCTGTCTTGTGCAATTATGAGCCCTTGCCAAAGACCTTCTAACTCAGCAGAATTGTGGGTATCCCAACCATGATATCCCAGGAAGATTATGATAATGTTCCCTTTGTGATCTCTGATGATTCCTCCGAATCCTGAGTTCCCAGGATTACCCTTGGATGCCCCATCGAAATTGAATTTATACAGATCTTTTGGGGGAGAAGACCACTTCACCGGAGGTGAACCGTTAGGAGGCCTTATTCCTTTGACTAACTGGTCTTGCTTTCTATGGAATTCCCAATTGTTCCAGATTGATTGTTCCTGAGGGAGAGTGGGGAGATCCTCCTGGTACCAAGTATTTAGAGAGATGGTTTCTTCAAGGTTTTTCTTTATGTTTGTCCATATCTCATCCAGAGCTTTGAATTGGTCTTTGAATATTCTGCCATTTCTCTCTTTCTAGATAGTCCAAGTTACAAAGCCTGGGATGAGCTTCCACATGTAATTGAGTAACTTGCTTTGATAGGGATGGGGGTCCCAGTTGCATATAGTAGCCGTTATGTCTCCATTCGCTCCTGTCTCTTTCTGACAACGAAAATTTAGTTTTTGCCAGAGCTTATATGCTAATGAGCAGTTATACCAGAGGTGTTCGATTGTCTCTTCTTCTTTTTGGCAATTAAAGCATATGGAGGGGCCAATGAAATTTATTTTCCTCAAGTTATCCCAAGTTAGAACCCTTTTGTGACAGAGGAGCCAAAGAAAGGTGGAGATTTTCGGCCAGATAGAGGGATCCCATATCTTGCTCCATATCTTGTCGGGCCTGGAGTGATCTTTAATGAGTAAATTGTAAGCCTCTTTAGTGGAATATGTGCCTCTTTCTTCATAACCCCATCTGAGAACATCTTTTCCTTCTGAATATTGTATTTTCCTCTTTGCTAGTTCTGTGTCCAGAGTTTGCTGTTCTTGTGCAGTTCCATGAGCTATAATCTGAGAAGCTTTGTGCCATTCTCTGTAGTCTTGTTGGGCAGTGATACTCCAGAAATTTCCAACCTTGATGGGGGGATGGAGATCCTGTTCCACGGGTACAATATTCGGGAAGAGGTCTCTTAGTTTGGGCGACTATTTCCAAGAGACGTCCCAAAATCGAGCCTGGTCTCCGCTTTTTACCTCCCAAAAACTGTGCTGCTGAATGAGGTTCCTATGAAGTTTTGCCGAATTCCAAATAATTGAACCATTGCACATCTCATATATTCTTATAAGTTCCTCTCTAGGACAATTTCCCACATATTTGGCTATCCATAAGGTGGCCCATGGGGTGAGAGAGCCCGAGAGCCATCTCCACCAGATACGAGCTCCCATGACCGCATTGTTGTGTGTGGGATCTCGCAAACCGATGCCGCCTCCTTTTTTGGGAAGGCATGCAGTCTCCCATTTGACCAGTGCCCAGTTGCGGTGAAGTCCACTACTGCACCAGAGAAATGCCCTTTGGATAACTTTGAGCTCTTTGAGAACCCATTTTGGGGTTGCAAGAATGGAAAAAAGGTAGAGGGGCATGGCCTGAAGGATGGCTTTGATCAGGACTAGATGGCTTGCCATGTTGAGGGATTTATGGGTCCACGAGGAAAGTTTGGCTTCCACCTTGTCTAAGAGAGATTTCCAGGCTGAATGCTTCAAGTTGGAGGCAATGAGGGGGGCTCCCAGATACGTAGAGGGAAGCTTGGCTGAGGTAAATTTGAGGATTCGTAAAATGGCTGACTGGATAGCAGAGGGGGTGTGAAAAAAGAAGACTTGAGACTTGGACTGATTGATAGCTGCCCCAGAGGCTTCTGAAAATTCAGCTAAAAGAGATTTGAGATGCCTAGCCTCCTGGACAGAGGGGTGCCCATAAAGCATGGTGTCATCCACAAATTGCTAGTGAGTAACTGCAGGGTTATTGTGGAATGAGAGACCTTTGAGGCGATTAGCTTGCTGAGCATGCTTGATACTTTGCCCAAGACCTTACTCCGCAATGATAAAGAGGAAAGGGGAGAGGGGATCCCCTTGCTTGATGCCCCGGGAGGGATGAAAGGTTTCAGAGGGAATGTCATTGATTAAAACCAAGAAGAAGGAGGATGTTAAGAGGCTCATAATCCAACAAACCCATGAAGCATTGAAACCAAAAGCCAGTAGGATCTTTTCCATGTAATTCCAACTGAGGCTATCAAAAGCTTTTGAGAGGTCGAGTTTAAGAAGCATACCTGGCTTTTTGGAGATCTTCAAGGAGTGGATGATTTCATGCATGAGGATGATACCATCCGTTATCTGTTTTCCTTCCACGTATCCAGACTGTTCCGGCGAGATGATCAGGGGAAGCAGAAGCTTTAGTCTTGTGGCTATAATTTTTGAGACTATTTTGTAAATAATATTACAGAGAGAAATCAGTATGAATTTGTCCGGTTTACAAGGCTTCTCAACCTTAGGAATCAGAGCTATGAAGGTGGCATTTATTCCTGGAAACATCCATCGAAGAGAGCGCGACTCTTCCACTACCTGCCAGACCTCATTCTTGATGAGATCCCAGAAGTGATGGAAAAAATTGGGGGTAAAACCATCCAGACCTGGAGCTTTGCCGGCTTTTAGTTGTTTAACTGTAGATTCCACTTCTTGAAGATCGACCGGTTTGAGGAGCATTTGATTTTGCTGATCAGATATGAGTTTGGGAATTTTGCTGGTGATATTTTGAATGACCTAAGAACGGTCAGCGATTGGTTCTTTGTGCACCTTCTTGAAGTGATTAAGGAGTTTGGCCTCGATCTCTTCATGTTTTTCAAGTTTAGCTCCTTGCTCATTTTGAATGTGAGTAATATTATTATGCATTCTGTGTTCGATTGTGGTATTGTGAAAGAATTTGGTGTTTTTTTCACCCTCTTTGAGCCACCTAATTCTTGATTTTTGCTTCCATAACATTTCTTCCTGTTTTTCGTTTTCCATAAGTTCCCTTTCAAGAGTTTTTTCCTGGTCAGCTAGATCATCGGATCTGCCCTGAGTAATGATTTTTTGCTGCAATTGCTTCATATCCTGTTCAATATTTGCTTTCCCATGAAGAATATTGCCAAATGTAGTTCTATTCCAATATTTGATTTTGCCTTTGAGGTGCTTGAGTTTTTGTTGAAATTGGAACATTTTGGAACCTGGAGGAGGATGAAAGCTTTTCCATTCTGTGCTGATGAATTGATGGAAGTCAGGATGGGTCAGCCAAAAGGCTTCAAAGCGAAAAGGTCTGTGGATATTTTTCCCCGGTTGAGACCAATGGAGTGAGATGGGCCAATGATCAGAACCAGCCATATCTGGGAGAGGGTTATCGAGGTGCATGTATACGTAGATCCTCGCATAGGATGTGTACCTTTGAAGTTTTGTCTCCTCAGCAATTTTGACATATTCACCAAGCCCATTTCCTATGACCTGTAAGGTATCCTCATCCTAGTACTCTGTTGGCAAAGAATACAGACGGATCCAGACTGGCGCCCAGTTGAGATCCTTTTTGTCTGGATTGAACTTCTCCACCCATCCTCTCAAAAAAGGCCCGCTGCGTTAAAGAAGTAAGGCCCTCCATCTATTACCCTACTTTTGTCCTCTATGTAATTGAATATGGTCATGAAGAACCCTTTAGGTCCTAGCTACAGTGTGATGTGTCATTTTGGCTTCCATTTAGCCACGATCCAGCCATGCAGTGCTTTTTTCATTGGCCACATCCCTATGAATTTGTCGATCAGTGCATGATCTCTCATGTACTAGATCCTTTCATTGATTCGTTGGCTTGGCAGCTCTATCCTTGGGCATTCAGCAGTGACCGGTCGACAGGTGCTCGAAGTGATCTGGGGTTGTTCTCTGTTCCTTGTTTGTGTATCTTCGGGTACATCTTCTTCCTTGTCTGCATGTATTTCAGCTTTCTTGGGTTCATTCTCGTGCCGCTGTGAAGAATCTTCATCTCTTGGGGGAGGCACATCGTCCCCCCCCGAGGGTTATTCATGCTACTTACTCTGTTGCTTGACGGGTTCAGCCTATCCGACTAATGCTTGTAAGATAGTGGTGCAACGTTCTGCTCAGATCTGTTGTTGCAGGTTTTTGCAGAAACCCTACTCCTCTCTGAGTCGCCGCCTCTCCATCGATCGCCTTACTCACTGACATATATTTATGATTGTTATATTAATATCATTATAATAATATAAACTCATATTATTATTATTATATATATTATTATTAGGCTTTAGTATTTTTAATATTTATCTTAGGGTTTGTATACACTGGGTTAATTATTATTGGTATTTAGGATTATTAATAACTATATAAATATTAACAAGAAATTATTTATATATATTATATAATATTATATAATAATAATAAACTCCTAATATATATATATCTATAATAACAATAGCTCATAATAATATTAGGTTATCATTATATTATTAAAATAAATATAATAATATAAAATTATAAAAAATCAAACAATTTATTGTATTACATCACAAAGATCAATACAAACATAATTTTAAAGTATTACCATAAAGACACATAGTATGTATAGAGAAAAAAATGGAAATATTTTCGATAACCATAGAGAGTATATCAAATGGAAATATTTATAAGAACTCCTAAGAAGACTAATATCCTAAGAATCCATAGCCATATCCAATGGTGGAATCTCATCAATAGAATCCATACGGGGAGCAATTGCAAAAACATCTCCATACTCAATCAAATCATTGCAGTCCTCCAATTTTGGGTACCAAAACCGAGACATTTGCTCATTAGTTGAATTATCAATATCTATTGGAAAGCAGATGCGAGTTACCATGTCATATAATAGGAAAGGAACTTCACTGTAGTTGCACATAAGAACTAGACCATGGACTGTTTGGAACGGAAGATAGCCAGGACATTTGCTATTTATATCTGCAGAATTTTCTTCCAACAACTTCCATTTGAAACCCCAATCATCTTCAAAGTAGTCAATTCTTCGTTCACCACACGGTTGACCAAATTGGAAATGATCTAATTCTTCAATTGGCCATACAGAAGTGGAGCCATCATTGACAAGGCATATCAATTGATTCATGTATATTGCTAATGACATACAATGTATGTCACTGATTGGAACAAATGAAAAACCTCACTCATTTTGTATTACATCAAACTAGTAGATTGTATACCCGTACTGAGGATAATCTTCATACTCCTTGTCGAGATACAACCAAAACAATTTACTTTTATAAAACACTACATTCTTAGGGGGTGAAGTGCCACCAAATGGAATAGTAGCCCTTTGCCATACCTTATCAAGACTACTACAAACATAAAATTCAGACTGCATTCTATCATAGATATGTTTTAGAACAACCCAGTCATATTTTCTGCTCCTTACATTTTCCAATAATGAAAAGAATCCCGAGTCTCCAATTCGTATTGGCCCTATGTTTTTAAATGCCTTTGTAAACCGATTCGTTACAAAATAGTTGCGTGTTTGGGAGCATTCTGTTGGTAAGGATAAAACCACCATTGGTCCAACAATACACTCTACTCTATATCTTGAATCTATGAATCCCAAATGGAATTGATATATGTGGCCATTTTGATTAAGGTATTGAGCAACAAAACAATTGTCTTCGCTATTGAGGAAAGGAATGAGAAATCCATATTCGTTCATAGAGACATTCTTGCAACATAAAAAGAAAGAAGGTTTTTGCAAAGCATTCTTCCATTTTTTATAACAGTGCCAAACTTTATCACAACTGATAAAGGGAGCCACAGGAAGACAAGTTCATGAACTTCAAATGGAAGACAACTCCAAATAACTAGATCCATGATGAAACAATGAAATCACCTAACAGTAAAAAAAAAAGGCATTTGATATCAACAAAACAATTTAATGTTGAATAAAATTAAAAGTAAAATAAATACATAATTTACCATACACAATTTTCCATTTTGTTAAGGATAAGAAATGTTAATGGTTGTGTAAGAGTGAAATTTGAACTAATAAAAAATAGTCGGTGAACAAATTGGTTTTTTTTTTCTAGATTGAAGATCACATGGCTACCTATTTTGTATAGCAGTGAATTTATTTTAGTTATCTGTTTTAATTATGTATGTAATGTGAATGACCTAAATAATTTTCTCGTTGGAATTTGACAAAAAAAAATTGACTCAATCATAATGAATCCAAAAATATAAAAATTAAAATTATATTACTAAAATTTCTAAAACAACATATTAGTATATACTAATTTTTTTCATAGTTAGAATTAATCTAAAATCATTTTGCTTATTTATTAATAAAACAATAGATTATTAATATGATAAGATAATCCTTGTAATGGACTCCATTAATATCACAACCTAAGCATTCTAATGGACTAAATTAATAGCTACATGATTACGATTATGTGGTATATGGAGGTTAAATTAATAAATATTAGGAAATTTAAATAATAAAAAATGTAATATGTTTTATGTTGTGAGATTTTTCAATTTTTTTTTATATATTTGTAACTTTTTTTAATTATTTGAATTTCTTAATATTTATTAAAATAGTATTTCATACTTAATAATGTAATTTTTAATGATACACTAATCATAATAGTTATAATCTAAATGTTCGTAATCATTAAGAAATGTGTTTTCCAAAACAATTAATTCTATATGTCTCCATTGTTTTAAAAAAATAATGATATCTAGCTTGATCTTAATCTTAAAACTGAATATTTATTTTTATTTTATGTGTTTATAAATATTTTTAAAGGGTTGTCTAACAAGTAGATGTTAACGAATTTTTGGTTCGAACTAACTACATTTTACTTGTGATTCCAAACAATCTTTACTCAAATTTTCTTGTAATTTTTATTTCTTTTTGTTGAATCAAATTTACTTGTAATTCCAAAGAATTTTCGCCAAATTAAAAACAATAGAAAATCTAAGAACGCGTGAATTTAAACATGTATTAAGTAAGGTGTTTAAAGTTTCTTTTAAAAAAACTTGAAAAGATTTTTTTATTGATTAGTCTATTCCTATACATATTTTTATTATACAATGTTTTTTTTGTAATCTATAATATTTGAAAGAAAAAAAACTACATGATGTTATGATTATGTGCTTATAATGAGGTTAAATTATAAAACTTAGGAAATTACACATAATAAAAGAAATGTAAAGATCGTTTTATGTTGGTGAGATTTTCCAACATAATTATCTTACATATTTATAACTTTTTTTAATTATTGAAGTTAAAAATGTATTTCTACTTAATAATGTAATTTTTAATGATACACTAATCATAATAGTTATAATTTAAATGTTATTAACCATTCAGAAAATGTGCTTTCTAAAACAATTAATTCTATATGTCTGCAGTTTTAAAAATGTAATGATATATAACTTGATCTTAATCTTAAAATTGAATCATTATTTTTATTTTATGTGTTTATAAATATTTTTAATGGGTTGTCTAACAAGTAGATGTTAACGAATTTTTGGTTGGAACTAAATACATTGTACTTGTGATTCCAAACAATCTTTACTCAAATTTACTTGTAATTTTTTTCTTTTTGTTGAATCAAATTTACTTGTAATTCCAAAGAATTTTGGCCAAATTAAAAACAATGGAAAAACTAAAAACACATGAATTTAAGCATATATTAAGTAAGGTGTTTAAAGTTTCTTTTAAAAAAAGGAAAAGATTTGTTTTATTGAATTAATCTATTCTTATACACATTTTTATTATACAATGTTTTTTTTGTAATTATAATTTACAAAAGAATAAAAAAAATGTGTTTAAAGTTTCTCTTTAAAAAATTGAAAAGATTTGTTTTATTGAATTAATTTATTCTTATACATATTTTTATCATACAATGTTTTTTTTGTAATTATAATTTATGAAAGAAAAAATGCATTTAATTATGTAAATTAATACCTTCGAGCTAAGGACATATACATTATACAAATTCCTATAATATTAATAATGGCCAATTACGTTACCCATATGACACATATACACCATCCAACTTCCGACAATATTAATCACAACAAATTAAATTTAAATACACATGTAAATATTCATAATTATACCTCACACCCTTTTTCAAGCAACCACAAAGACATAAGACTTGACATTATCAATTAGCAAGAAAGTTGGGTTTCTTTATCCACTTGATTATGATTATGGGGTATATGGAGGTTAAATTGAAATATATTGATGGCTTGCTAATAGATGCAATGTGAGAATTTCAGGAGTAAGATATCCATCCAATTGAATAGAATAGTGTTTACGAGCTATATCTAATTTTTTCAAAAAAATATTTTACAACGTTTCTAAACAAGTAGAAAAAGGTGTGACATTCTCTACAATGAACATTTAATAGAACAACATGTTCCACGTCTTTGGGTGGAAAAGTTAATTTATAGTGCCACATAGTTAATTTATAGTGAACAATTAATTAGGTTAATTATGAGTAATTTAAATATATTACAAATAATATAAACTTATTCATAAAGTAATATGAATATAAAGACAATATTGATATGCAAAAAACACTCAAAACAAACTACAAAATTACATTTGATAAACCATCTCTACCTAATCTTATGCTATTAATTTAAGTAGATCAAGTGCAACTTCCACACACATTTTTTTTTTTAAATATGAACAATGGATGTCATAAATCTATATATTATTTCATTTTCATGGATTGTTCAACAATACTTCAGCAATAATGAACAAAGCCATTCCACATTAGAGTATTGACAAATCTAGTTAACAGTGGCCATTGAAAACAAATATAGGTAACAAATTGTGCACCTTTCTTAGGAGATAGAAGCAGAGAGAAGCCCCTTCAAATAGTTCTAGTAATCCTTGCACGGATCCTTCCAGTAATCCTTCAACAATTCCAAATATATAATTTAATATTAGGTTAATTATATGTATATTAATAAAAATTCTGAATTAATAATTGAGAGTAGATATAGAAAATTATGTACAAGATTGAGATAATTATGATTTACATGAATTTTCAAAGATCTAGATAGTTTTATTTAAATTTAAAGGTATGTGAATGAGTTCCACTCCTATTTAATTTCAAATTTCAAATTATAATAAATTTATGCTTTTTAGATTTTTTTATTATAATTATATGATATATCATTTTATCAAAATTTTATTTTATTAAAAATATTTTAATATTTATGAAAATCCTAAAAATGTATGGCATAACGCTGATTCCAAGTGGAACAGACATAAGGTTAGGTAAAATTTAGACAATTCTAGACAATAAATTTTCATTAAAAATAAATAAATGTCCATAACCTTTGTTATAGTGGAACCCTAGACGGGAGCTTGGGTGCTACAACTACACATCAATAATCTCACACCCACCAACTATGGTGATCATCTTCGAGGCTCAAACCTGAGCCATAGAGAAAGTTATCTATTATCATCTCCCATCAACAAAAAAATTGAGACTTTGAGAGTGTAAATGCCATGCAAACTATATATAAAATTATTAGACCATAACATTTAAAAAAAACCACAACCTAAATAGTGTCTTTTAAGATCTGTTGTGCAGAAGCTACACCCATGGAAATTAAATACAAAATTATTAAACCATTTAAATTTTTTGGAGAGCGTTTAGAAAAAGACTAGAACCTAAACAATATTATTTTAAGATCGGCTGAGACTCCAATTCGCTGGCCTGTTGCACAAATATCTGCTAGATGTGTAGTGACAAGATACTGACTAAGATGTGCAAAGAATTTAAAGAAACCTGGACGGAAAATTAATGGTCATTAAATTGCACAAATTGGAATGATCTACGAGGGATTCAAAACCCGAACCTAGAGGTGCTATCGAAATGTTCACAAATAATTTAACCAGAAATGGATGTCCACATGGAATTCTCAATTTAGAGCGTGGGCGATGCTAAAAGAAATTTATTTTCATTTATACAAAATTTGTGGTGTTTTCTTGCTATTTGATATGATTTTATATAATTTAATAATAGGTTAATTATATTTATATTAATAAAAAATTTGAATTAATAATTTTGAGAGTAGATATAGATAATTATGATTTACATGAATTTTCAAAGGTTTAGATAGTTTTATTTAAATTTAAAGATATGTGAATGAGTTCCACTCCTATTTAATTTCAAATTTCAAATTATAATAAATTTATGCTTTTAGATTTATTATTTATTATTATAATTAAATGATATATCATTTTATTCATTAAATTTTTATTTTATAAATTATTTTAATATCTATGAAAATCCTAAATATTTTAATATTTTAATATCATCGAGAAAGTTATCTATTATCATCTACCATCAACAGAAACTTTGAGACTTTGAGAGTGTAAATGCGACACAGGGAGAGTATATATAAAATTATTAGACCATAGCATTTAAAAAAAACCACAACCTAAATAGTGTCTTTTAAGATCTGCCATGCATAAACTACACCCACAGAAATTAAATACGAAATTATTACTTTTTTCTATGGGCTAGTCATATCATGGAGATTTTATACACAATCGATTCCCTTCTTTTTTCTACGGGCAAGTCATCTCATTTGAAGCAAAGTGGAAAAATATCACGGAAGGAAAATGTGTACATACCTGTAAGATGAGATGGTGGCTCTTATTGTCTATTCATTATGAATCCTTAGATCATACTTGATTCTTTGCACCTTCTCCACAGCTACTTCATTTCCCAAGCTCTTGCATTCCTTATTTCCTTCATGTAATGAAATTTAACATAAGAATTTAGGAAATAATTCAATCAGACACCAACTACACCAAATTATCATAGATAGTCGGGAGAGGATGGAAACAATTAAAGATGCAATCACTAATAAAGGGTTTCTCCAATGGGGAACCCTAAAAAAATAATAGGTAGAGAAAAGGAAGGCTATGAAAGATTTGTCACCTTTTTTACCAAATAGAAGCCGAGACAAGCCCTTCAAATCTTTAGAGTAATCCTTCCAGCATTCCAATAATCCTTCAAAAATTCCAACAACCCAAGTGCTAACAAAGTAATGCATGCATCCACGAAGCATTTGATTATAATATATGGAATGGTAACCAATAATAAGTACAATAAATATTTAATGACAATTTGAAACACTCAAGATGGAGTGGTGGTGTTATTCTATTATTGCTCAAGGTTACAATCCGACATGGAGTGGGAGAGTTATTTCCATTGCGGATTAATGGAACGATGGGTGGAATGGTGAAATTGATGGACACCTATTTTTCGGACTTATAGAGACACCTGTTGTTTTTTGGAGTTATAGCGACACCTATTCTTTGGAGTTATTATTAACAACATGAAAGGGTGAAATTGATATACAATTTAATGAAATTACTGACACCTGTTATTTAGAAATGGACACACGTTACAGATGGTTTGAAACGGATTTGGAAATACACCTTTCCACTGCTATTCCAATTGTATGTGTAATGTGCCTATTACATTTTGTAGTGTTTCCATTATGGTTAATCCTCATAGGTGTCAATTAACAAATGGCATGGTAAATTTTTAATGGATCTTTGTAAAAAAATAATTTAAACAAGGTTTAATCATGTGATTTAGATACACAGGGAAGTAATAGAGTGAATTCAATCCATTTATATTGTGGCAATGATGAGAATATAATGGCATCCTTAAATTCAAACCATCTGATCAATTTTTTTGATTAGTAAAATCTTTAAAGTGCCCAACCCCAATAGGAGGAATGCCTATTGGCATAACTAGCACAACCACATTTACCAATGTGATTGATAAATGCCGATAGGCGTATATGAAACATATATACAACCACATTTTCCAATGTGGTTGATATACGTCGATATGCTTATATCAACCACATTAATAATTATTATGGGTATTCAAGATTATTAATAACTATATAAATATTATCAACCAAATTTAAGATTATCAATAACTATATAAATATTAACAGCCAGATTATTTATATTGTTTATTAGATAAATATTATAATAATAATATAAACTCTTATATTATAATTAATAATAAATAGCTCATTATATATTAATTTCTATTATATTATTAAAATATATTATAAAAGTATAAAAAAAATAATATCTTATATTTTGTATAATAGGAATAATATATATCTCATTATAATAGTTATAATAATATTATATATGTTGTAATAATATACAAAGTATTAATTATTATATATATATTATTATAATAATAACAAAAAAAGACCAATTATTTTATTATGAAATTAATAAATGTAGAAATATATCTTATTTTTGATATTATTTATTATAATAATATAAATCATAATAATATTATATTATTAATTATTATTATTATTATTCTTAGACTTTAGTATTTTTAATATTTATCTTAGAGTTTGTATACATTAGGTTAATTATTATCGGTATTTAGGATTATTAATAATTGTTGGGCAGGGGATCCCTAGCAGTAGGTTTTGGGGCTTAAAGCCCAAGTTTTGGTCAAAGATGGTGTAGAAATCCATGAAGTATGGGTGCGGACCGCGAATTGTATAATCGAGTCATAAGGTTGTCCTCCCTAAGCATTGTATTGTAATGTAAAGTTGTGTCGGCCTACCCATGGTCCGCAGACAATGGGATTGTATAAATAGAGGGAGGCTCTAAGTGTAAAGATAGCTTTTGGGGAGAATAAATAGAATAACGAAGGCATGGTTATAGCATAGAGTGGAATCGGAAGTGTACTGGGTCGTAGTGGTAGGAAGAGGCTCTGCAGCTAAGTGCGCAGAGGCCTAGTAGATTCTGCAGCTGAGTGCGCGGACCCCTGCAGCTGAGTGCGCAGAGGCCTAGTAGAGTTTGCAACTGAGTGCGCGGATCCCTGCAGCTTGGGATTGAAAGATAATAAAGATAAGTTTATTCTGTGCATCTATTCTTGAATCTGTATTTTGATGTTATGCATTACTTTTACTCTATTATTTACTACGCACAATTGATAAATACGTGTATGAATTCTTATATGCGAATTTAATCTAAGTAATCAGCTAACGGAGACTAATTAAGGAAGAATTTTGTAAATAACATGAGTCACGCTGCGGCTAGAAATACGCAGAGACAGTATCATAGGGCGCGGGCTGCCCACAAGTGCACGTAGCGCAGTAAGTGTGAAGGTTGGACCGTGTACCAATCACCACATATCAAACACCCCTAGTGTCACGCCCTTACACTTGCAGTAGTCTTTCAACCGCTTATAGCGAGGTGTGGCAAGACTGAACACTTTCTTTTCACCAATACTTATGTTCATGGACTATGGCTTAACATTCGATACTTACTTTATTTTTCTTCACCAAGTATTATTATTATTCCTTTATACTAATGAACACCCATACACATTCATTATTCACAACAATTATACATAAAGAACACAATTGCAACAGTATAAAGGGAGGGGAAACTCCCTAAACAATGAGTCTGCCCAACTTCAATATATTATACAACTTTTACAATTTTACAAGTATGCTCAGGAAATCCTAAGTTTCATACTTAGCCAATTTTCCACTTGGCAACACCTTCGTGCAGCCTCACTGTTTCATCACACAAGTCTCCTTGCCTGAGTCGGGTGGGCGCACCCTCACACGGACTGCCAACCAAAACTCCACAACCAAACTCGGGTTACTTGACGGGTGGGCGCCTTCGTGCACCCTCCACCCGCACTTATGATTGACGGGTAGGCACCTACATGCATCCTCGACCCAAGTTACCAATCGACGAGCAGGCACTCTCATGCACCTTCACCTAATACTTCAACTGGCGGGCAGGCACCTACACACACCACCCGCATTTACCTCTAAATGGTGGGCGAGCGCCTTCATGCGACCCATGACCCATGCTACACCCATCACCAAGACTTCATGCCAATCCTCGTGTAGAGCTGCCCGATGAGGGAGCGCATAACCTGCACCTTACTGCGGCTTCTACTCCACCCTTCGCACTTCTCCTTCGATGAGTGAGTGAGTTCGAATGATCCTTCATTGATTGTTGATGCTCCATGCCCCAACTTATGCCCTCCATATCTATGGGTGGTTGGGCGAGTTGTGCTGCCTGGTCGACTTGTCCAACACGTTCATCTGAAACCCTCATCTTACTAATTCGTTCACCTTCATTTGGTTGACCCACCCATCGCATGGGACCACCAGCCCAACCTTCCCCCAAATTCTTAAGTCTATGAGGTCGGCCCATGGGTGATGCCAACTCATCCCCACGGTATAAACTCACCATAACCAAGACTTCCCATGTGCATTTCATCACTGTTCACTCGCACGCCTTAGCCTATCTCGTTGTTTCACATCGCATGAATGCAGGTCCTTACATCCTCCTCCACCTGAAGTCATTTTTGTCCTCAATAATATGTCATCCCGGTAACCATCCTACCACTAAGATCATCATCACTAACTATCTCATCTTTGGTTCATGATATCAATCAATCCATACACTACAACATTCCTGCAACATATGTAAAAACAATTGTTTCCACCATGTGTCGTCCCATCCTGTGAACTGTCATGAGATACTCAAACATAATGCCAACACCTCTCTGGTGACACTACTAGCCCTTATGACTCGAACTAGTCGAGTGATGAGTCCAACTGTCACACTCAAATCATAAGAATGTCCATCCTTATGCCTACACCAATCTTTCTCAGATTCTGCCACATGCTGGACTCACCAAGAATCTCTTCCATCCTCAGGTCCATGGAAACTCCATCCCATCTGCAACATGTCATGATGCTAATGTCAAACCATTCTTGCACCATCTATCATACCTGATCAACCTGTTTTAAGGACTCACTGCCATGAGCAACTCAACAATGGGTCCCATCTTCTATGTCATCTAAGAAGATGTAGAAGGAGTAGAGCCTGAATGCTTACCTTCACTAATAAGCTCAATCCATCTGTCAGGATTCTCTATCTCCATCCTTTGTAGATATGCAACCCGATCCTCCTCATGGACATTCGATCTCACATAAACCTCCTCGCCATCATCATCCTCAACCTCCTCTAGCCTTCTTGACAAATCCAAGATACTATCGGATAGTGTCCTGATAACCAATGACTGCTCTATAAGCTTTGCCTCAACAGTAGACAATCGCTTACACATGTCATCCATGTGCTTCTCATCCTCCATCTGCATCACTGCTAGTTTACAATCAGGTCTATCCACACCAATGGTTGTAGCACCAATGGGTACATCTTCCCTTCCATTGTAAATGTACAACTTCTTCAAATGTGGAACAATCATATCATCATATTTTTTCAAGAATTCCATCCCTAATACAGCTTCATAGTCATCAATCTGCACTATCATGAAGTCGACTTTCCCGGTTTGCTCACCCAGTGTTGTGTCCACTCTTTCAGCTACACCAAGTACCAAATCAGGAGGAGAATTCACTGTCTTCATTTGTGCCTTCACTGGTACAAATTTCAGCCCAACCCTTCTCACAGTATCCTCACTCATAAATTTGTGAGTAGCCCCACTATCCACCATAGTGAGTACATCAGCACTCCCAACCTTCATTTGAACATACTCCAAGCTATTCCTCTTAAGATCTCTTTGAGAGACCACCTCTGTAGCAGCAACAACTCCAAGAATCTGCATCATCCCCACAAAAGCTTCTTCATTCTTCGTATTAGACTATGCAATAGTGGCCACTTTCAGTCTTGAAGGACCATTCTTCACCATATGTGGTTCAGCACATATCCAAAAATTCAAAGGTTTCTTCATATTCATCTTATCATCCAATTTTGAAGCATCATCCTTCTTCTTCTCTTTCGGCTTATCGAACTTCTTCTTTTTCTCATCAAAAGTTTCATCATAATGCTCCACCAATTGATCCACATCAACAAAAGCTTCCTCAAGTGTCTTAATCTTCTGCCTCTTCACTTCATTTTGTGCCTAAGGTTTCAAGCCAATAATGAAGTTGAACACCTTGTCCCTCTCTGTCATGTCAGGAAGTTCCAAAACTGCACTTGCAAACTCTCATTGATATGTATGTAGGTTCCCTGTCTGCTTAATGAACTTAGTCTTCATCCTTACTTCCCATGTTTCATCTTGAGGACTGAAGTAGGTCTGTAAAGCCTTCTTCATGATATCCCACGAATTTATGTCATCAACACTGCCATTGGAAATCTGATCAATCCTCCTTTACCACCAAATATTAGCATCCTTCGTCAAGAATTGAGCAGCTACCTTCACCTTTGTCTCATCATTAGATATACTCAAGTGTTCCAAGTATTGCTCCATATCCCAAAGAATGTTACCGGGAGTCTTCGCACTTCTTGCACCATCATAAGATTCCAGTTCCTTGACTTTCACATGAGGCACTCTTCCACCTGAGTTATGCCTCACGACCTTCTTCAATACCACGATCTCATTTTTGGCTTTGTCAAGAGATTTCTGCAAGTTCAAGATTTCTGCCAAACTTTCATCCCTTGGTTCTCCAATCTCCTTGACTTCATATTCAAGTTGTGTACACTTAAGATTAGTGTACTTATGTTGAGTCCAAAGTTCATCGAGTTCTTCCCTCATCTTTGAACTAGCCTATTAATCTTTCACGACCAAGTTCATCTTCGTAGTCCAGTAAGACTCCAATTCCTCCATCCTTTCCAACACCCTTTCAATGAAAGCATCCGTCGCAAAACGGTGGGATTCCCCAACATGAGACTCACCTGCCATCTCTGCTATCTGCTTCCTTCTTTGTGATGTAGTATTGACCATCCACCAGCTTCACCAAGTTCCCTGCAAAACCGAACCAGCCCTTGTCTCACTTATATGTGAAACGAGCTTCCTTCACGTGCAAGTACCTGCTTCCACTATCACGATCAACCTTGCTCAAACACCAACTGTCAAGGTATATATCAACTTCAACCTTCGATGCCTGAATCAGTTGCTTTGATACCATCTGTCATGCCCCTACACCTGCAGTAGTCTTTCAACCACTTATAGCGAGGTGTGGCACCACCAAACACTTTCTTTTCACCAATACTTATGTTCATGGACTACACCTTAACATTCGATACTTAGTTTATTTTTCTTCACCAAGTATTACTATTATTCCTTTATACTAATGAACACCCATACACATTCATTATCCACAACAATTATACATAAAGAACACAATTGCAACAATATAAAGGGAGGGGCAACTCCCTGAACAATGAGTCTACACAACTTCAATATATTATACAACTTTTACAATTTTACAAGTATACTCGGGAAACCCCAAGTTTCATACTTAACCAATTTTCCACCTGGCAACAACTTCGTGCAGCCTCACCGTTTCCTCACACAAGTCTCCTTGCCCGAATTGGGCAGGCATGCCCTCGCACGGCCCACCAACCAAAACTCCACAACCGAGCTCGTGTTACCCAGTAGGCAGGCACCTTCATGCACACTCCACTCGCACATACGACCGATGGGTGGGCACCTACATGCACCCTCCACCCGAGTTACCAACCAGCCGGTGGGCACTCTCATGCACCTTCACCCAAGACTTCAACCGGTGGGCAGGCGCCTACACACACCACCCACATTTACCTCCGAACGGTGGGCGGGTGCCTTCGTGCGGCCCATGACCCACGCTACACCTGTCACCAAGACTTCATGCCAATCCTTGTGTAGAGCTGCCCGATGAGCAGGCGCATAACCTGCGCCTTGCTGTGGCTTCTACTCCACCCTTCGCACTTCTCCTTCGATGAGTGAGTGAGTTCGAATGATCCTTCATTGATCATTGATGCTCCATGCTCCAACTTATGCCCTCCATATATATGGGCGGTTGGGTGAGTTGTGTCGCTTGGCCGTCTCGTCCAACACGTTCAGCCGACACCCTCATCTTGCCAATTCGTTTGCCTTTGTTTGGTCAGCCCGCCCATCGCACGAGACCGCCAACCGAACCTTCATCTGAATTCTTAAGTCTATGAGGTTAGCCCATGTGTGATGCCAACTCATCCCCACAGTATAAACTCGCCATAACCAAGACTTCCCATGCACATTTCATCACAGTTCACTGGCATGCCTTAGCCATAGATCGTCGTTTCACATCACATGACCACAGGTCCTTACATTCTCCTCCACCTGAAGTCATTGTTGTCCTCGACAATATGTCATCCCGGTAACCATCCTGCCGCCAAGATCATCATCACCAACTGTCTCATCCTTGGTCCATGATATCAATCAATCCATACACTACAACATCCCTACAACATATGTAAAAACAATTGTCTCCACCATGTGTCGTCCCATCCTATGAACCGTCATCATATAATCCAACATAATGCCAACATCTCTCTGGTACACTGCTAGCCCTTATGACTCGAAAAAGTCAGGTGATCAGTCCAACTATCACGGTCAAATCATAAGAATTTCCATCCTTATGCCTACACCAATCTTTCTCATATTCTTCCACATCCTAGAATCACCAAGAAACTCTCCCATGCTCAGGTCCATGGAAACTCCATCCCATCTACAAAATGTCATGATGCTAATGCCAAACCATTCCTGCACCATCTGTCATACCTGATCAACCTGTTTTAAGGACTCACTGCTATGAGCAACTCAACAATGAGCGCCATCTTCTATGTCATCTAAGAAGATGTAGAGAGAGTAGAGCCTGAAGGGTCACCCTCACTAATAAGCTCAATCCATCTTTCAGGATTCTCTATCTCCATCCTTTTGTAGATATGCAACCCGATCCTCCTCATGGACATTTGGTCTCACATAAACCTCCTCGTCATCATCATCCTCAACCTCCTCTAGCCTTCTTGACAAATCCAAGATACTATCGGATAATGTCCTAATAACCAATGACTGCTTTGTAAGCTTTGCCTCAACAATAGACAATCGCTTACACATGTCATCCATGTGCTTGTCATCCTCCATCAGCATCACTGCTAGCTTACAATCAGGTCTGGTCACACCAATGGTACGTCTTCCCTTCCATCGTAAATGTACAACTTCTTCAAATGTGGAACAATCATAGCATCATATTGTTTCAAGAATTCCATCCCCAGTACAACTTCATAGTCATCAATCCACACTATCGTGAAGTTGACTTTCCCAGTCCACTCACCTAGTGTTGTGTCCACTCTTTTAGCAACACCAAGTACCAAATCAAGAGGAGAATTCACTGTCTTCATTTGTGCCTTCACTGGTACAAATTTCAGCCCAATCCTTCTCACAGTATCCTCACTCAGAAAGTTGAGAGTAGCCCCACTATCCACCATATTGAGTACATCAGCACTCCCAACCTTCATTCGAACATACTCCAAGTTGTTCCTCTCAGGATCTCTCCAAGAGACCACCTCTGTAGCAGCAGCAGCTCCAAGAATCTGCATCATCCCCACAAAAGCTTCTTCATTCTTTGTATTAGATTGTGCAGTTGTGGCCACTTTCGGTCTTGAAGGAAAATTCTTCCCTGTATGTGGTTCAACTCATATCCAACACTTCAAAGGTTTCTTCCTCTTCGTCTTATCATCCGATTTCGAGGCATCATCCTTCTTCTTCTCTTTCGGCTCATTGAACTTCTTCTTTTTCTCATCACAAGTTTCGTCATAATTCTCAACCAATTGATCCATAGCAACAAAAGCTTCCTCAAGTGTCTTAATCTTCTACCTCTTCACTTCATTTCATGCCCAAGGTTTCAATCCAATAATGAAGTTGAACACCTTGTCCATCTCCTCCATGTCAGGAAGTTCCAGAACTGCACTCGCAAACTCCCGCTGATATGTCTGTAGGTTCCCTGTCTGCTTAATAAACTTAATCTTCATCCTTGCTTCCCATGTTTCATCCTGAGGACTAAAGTGGGTCTACAAATCTTTCTTCATGTCATCCCACGAAGTCATGTCATCAACACTGCCATTGGCAATTTGATCCTTCCTCCTTCGCCACCACATCTTAGCATCCTTCGTCAAGAATTGAGCAACTACCTTCACCTTTGTCTCATCATTAGATAGACCCAAGCGTTCCAAGTACTACTCCATATCCCAAAGAAAGTTACCAAGAGTCTTCACACTTCTTTCACCATCATAAGATTCTAGTTCCTTGACTTTTACATGAAGCACTCCTCCACATGACTTATGCCTCACGACCTTCTTCAATATTGCGATCTCATCTTTGGCTTTGTCAAGAGATTTTTGCAAGTTCAAGATGTATTCCAAACCTCAGTCCCTTGCATCTCCAATCTCCTTGACTTCATCTTCAAGTTGTGTACATTTAAGATCAATGTATTCATGTTGAGTCTGGAGTTCATCGAGTTCTTCCCTCATCTTCAAATTAGCCTCTTGATCTTTGACGACCAAGTTCATCTTCGTAGTCCAGTAAGACTCCAATTCCTCCATTCTTTCCAACACCCTTTCAATGAAAGCATCTGTCGCAATATGGTTAGATTTCCCAACATGAGACTCATCTACCATCTCTGTTATCTGCTTCCTTCTATGTGATCTAGTATAAACCATCCACCAGCTTCACCAAGTTCCCTGCAAAACCGAACTAGCCCTTGTCTCACTTGTATGTGAAACTAGCTTCCTTCACCTACAAGTACCTGCTTCCACTGTCACGATCAACCTTGCTCAAACACCAACTATCATGGTATGTATTAGCTTTAGCCTTCAATTCCTAAATTAGCTACTCTAATACCATCTGTCACGCCCCTACACCTGCGATAGTCTTTCAACTGCTTATAGCGATGTGCGGCACCACCAAACACTTTCTTTTCACCAATACTTATGTTCATGGACTACGCCTTAACATTTTATACTTAGTCTATTTTTCTTTACCAAGTATTATTATTATTCCTTTATACTAATGAACACCCATACACATTCATTATCCATAGCAATTATACATAAAGAACACAATTGCAACAGTATAAAGGGAGGGGAAACTCCCTAAACAATGAGTCTGCCCAACTTCAATATGTTATACAACCTTTACAATTTTACAAGTATACTCGGGATACCCCAAGTTTCATACTAAGCCAATTTTCCACCTGGCAATGCCTTTTTGCAGCCTCACCTTTTCGTCACACAAGTCTCCTTGCCCGAGTTGGGCGGGCGCGCCCTCACACGGACCACCAACCAAAACACCATAATCGAACTCGTGTTACCTGGCGGGTGGGTACCTTTGTGCACCCTCCACCCGCACTTACGACCGATGGGTGGGCACCTACATGCACCCTCCACCCGAGTTACCAACCAGCGGGTGGGCGCTCTCACGCACCTTCATCCAAGATTTCAACCGGCAAGCAGGTGCCTACACACACCACCCACGTTCCTCCGAACAATGGGCAGGCGCCTCCATGCGACCCACGACCCACACTACACCCATCACCAAGACTTCGTGCCAATCCTCATGTAGAGTTGCGCGATGAGCAGGCACATAACCTACGCCTTGCTATGGCTTCTACTCCACAGTTCGCGCTTCTCCTTCGATGAGTGAGTGAGTTCGAATGATCCTTCATTGATCGTTGATGCTCCATGCTCCAACTTATGCCCTCCATATATATGGGCAGTTGGGCGAGTCATGCTGCCGAGATGACTTGTCCAACACGTTCAGCTGACGCCCTCATCTTGCCAATTTGTTCGCCTTCATTTTGTCAGCCCGCCCATCGCATGGGACCGCCAACCCAACCTTCACCCGAATTCTTAAGTCTATGAGGTCGGCCCGTGGGTGATGCCAACTCATTCGCATGGTATAAACTCGCCATAACCAAGACTTCCCACTCGCATTTCATCGCCATTCGCTTGCACGCCTTAGCCATAGCTCATCATTTCGCATCACATGACCGCAAGTCCTTACACCTAGGGTGTGGAAACTTGGTTCTACCACCCTCCCATACTACTTCATATGAGACCTCCGTTCGCGCTCTGCGGACTGTTGCCGAAAGGGCTAGTAGTACCAAGATTTACTTGGCTAAATCACTTCCAAACCTCGGTCAGGCCCCACTAAGCCAACAATAACTATATAAATATCATCAAATAGATTTAGGATTATTAATAACTATATAGGATTATTAATAACTATATAAATATTAACAACTAGATTATTTATATATATATTATTACATAAATATTATATTAATAATATAAACTCCTAATATATATTAATTAATAATAAGAATCGCTCATAATAATATTAGATTATTTTTATATTATTTAAATAACCTAATAATATAA
>APFE031699376.1:307946-322291 GCA_000404065.3 Pinus taeda | reverse complement strand
AATATTATATTATTATTATAATAATATACAAATATAATTATTATATAATAATATTATTATCAATATTATTATAATAAGAATAATAAAGACCAATTATCAATTATTTATGATAATTAATAACTATACAAATAATAGCAACTATATTCTTATATATTTATGTATTTATGATTATTATATTAATATTATAATAATAATATAAACTATTATTATTGTTATTATTATTATTAGACTTTAGTATTTTTAATATTTATCTTAGGGTTTGTATACATTGTGTTTATAATAAAAGTCCCTTTTGTTTATTATTACCCAAGGGATTATGAACCAACAGGAATAATATTAAACAAAAAGGACTAATATTATAAACCCAAGGAACTAATAAACCCAAGGGATTAAGAAGCACAAGGGATTAAAAACCCTACAGATAAATATTAAGAACCTAAGGGATTAAGAAGCACAAGGAATTGATGTTACAAACACAAGAGAAACATAAAGATGACCATGATTGATATCATAAGCCCAAGTTAATAATAAACCGAAAAGATTAATACTAAAACCCCAAGGGATTATGAACCGAAGGAAATAATGTTAAACCCAAGGGACTAATATTATAAACCCAACATTGGTAAACCCTAATATAAATATTAGAAAGACTAAAATAAACATGGTTTATTTTCATGGTGAGAGAATCCTTGTCACAATGTGACATTCAACCATGGTTGGCCATGGTTGTCTATGATTGACAATGGTTGACCATGATCGATATTATAAACCTAATGGAATAATAAACCCCAAGGCATTGATATTAAAACCCCAAGGAATAATAAAACTAAGGGATTAATACGAAAACCCGAAGGGAATAATATTAAACCCATGGGACTAATATTATAAACCCAACATTGTTAAACCCGAATATAAACACTACAAACACTAAAATAAACATGGTTTGTTTTCAGGGTGAGTCAATCTTTGTCAAAATGCGACATTCAACCAAGGGACTAATATTATAAAACCAACATTGGTAAACCCAAATATAAATACTACAAATACTAAAATAAACATGGTTTATTTTGACAGTGAGACAATTCTTGTCACAAAGCGACATTCAACAATGGTTGACAATGCTTGGCTATGATTGACAATGGTTTACCATGATTTATATTATCAGCCAAAGGGAATAATAAACCCAAGGGATTAGTATTATAAACCCAAGGGATTAATAATAAAACCCAATGGATTAATAATAAAACCCAAGGGATTATTTTTTTGTTAAGTTGTGGTAGGTCCTTCCTTTTCTATTTAAAAAACAAGTTGTTCCATGTACAGCATTGCGGTGGCCTCAACTTTCCCATATGGGAATCCAAGTCTGTTGGCCACTTGAGTCTATTATATGCCATCCAGTAACAAAATTTAATTAGTCTTTTAATCCAGGCTAAATAAACTCCACATCTAAAAATGCTAGTCATGTTCCAAACTGACATAAAACACATGAAAATAAAATGTTATCCACAAAAAGATCAAAACTAGAAACTAAAAAGACTATTCCTTTAGGTCATCTTGGTTAGAATCCACAATAATTGGTGCTACCGCAGAGTCACTTGGATCTGGAGGTAGCTTAATCAGATGTTGTTGGATCTCATCCAGCTTGCTATCTTGCATAATCATAATAATTTGCAAAGTTTTCATGTCCTTTTTTATATTGGGCATACCTTGAGCTATTTCTGCCATTACGCCCGCCACCTGCTTCAGGGCCCTTGCCAGTAAGCATTTCATAACCCAGTACACATGCAGGGCCTGTCTGTAAACCGTCATCCTACTTCTGTTGTGCCCTGGGTCAGGGAAAATATCCCCCCATTCCTCCAATTCTAGCTCAGAATCCTCTTCTATGAAGCTATCCTCCATCTCCTGTATAAGCTAACAAATGTCAGCATTTGTCCCTTCTCTATATGCACGAGCGGCTGCATGGACAACCGTCTTGATAGATTTCCTGCCTCTTCTATGACCTGCTGGTGTCGAAGTCGTGGGAACGCTTCTACCCAGCTAGCTCTGGCGCCCTTTAGCTATGGCGTGCCATCTTTTCTTTTACTGGCTCTTACTTACAATTTTTGTAGCTTTCTAGGACCTGCTATCTTCCCATAAGCTAGCATCTCCTTATCGCTTAGCATTCCTTCCCCACTCCAGCCTCCCCCTTCACTCTGGAGAATCGATGGTCTCTCCCCCCTGGACTAAAATTGGCAATCAAGCCCTCAGTTATCCTGTCCTTTGCAAGGATTTCAGCCTTATTTTTCTCGAGCTGACCCTTTACCCTTCGAATACCTTCCCCCAACATACCTATGCTCTGTTCCTCATGCTGCCTCACCATGCAGCTCTCAGACCCGCTCAGACACAGCCCCTCCCTTGCGATTCCCATATTCCCCCCTCCTCCAACATACTAAGCATGACAAACAGAATTGCAGGAGGTGAGTCGAAGGAGACATACCCAGAATTAAACTCGGTTGTAGAAGAATCTGATGCCACATGCTGCCTTGCTCTCCTCCTTCCTTTGCTACACACAGATCTCTCTTCCAACCCTCGCCACCCTCAAATACCCCTTCCCATCTACCCTACATCCCATCCCACCACCGCTACCATTTCTTCCCATCTCTCCCCCCACTCCCCTACAACTCGACTGCCTAACTCCCACCATCATGCAGGATGCCACCACATCTTGTTGATCCAGATTGAGGGCAATAGGTGGTTTTCCTGGCCAGCCTCTCCCCTATGTTGTCTTCCTTCTCGTACACTCCCCTTTCATCACCCCGATCGAGGGCCACCTATATCTGCTATCCTGAGGTCGTGTCTTCATGGTCATCTTGGTCTATGATTGCTTTGAGGGGCTCCAATCTAGGCTCCTCATGTTGGGGTGGCCAGATACTATCCAGCTTGCCTCCTTATTCATTACTTCCACAATTAGCTAGGAAATCAGTTGCTCTGATGCCTTCCCTTCTTACATGATTTATGATCATATATTCAGATCAATTTATAGTAGCTTCCAAATCTTGGACCAAGCTAGTCGTCCTCCATCTTTTTGCAACTTTGCCCCAGGTCTCACCGTTATTAAGTTTCCTTATCATGTCAATAACCAGTTGGGAGTCTCCTTCTACCTCCAAGTTCTTGTATCCATTTCTTATCACTGTTCTTAGTCCTTGATAAGCTGTCGTAAGCTCCACTTTTTTATTGCTCATGACACCACCATACTCTGAGTATACCCATCTTGTCCTGCCTTGGTCATCCCGGAAGATACCTCCGAGCCCCGCCAGCCCTAGTTTGCCTTTGGAGGCTCCATCAAAATTTAGTTTGATGAAACCATCAGAAGGGCGAGACAAATGGATAGGTGTAATGCTATTTGTGCCACAGGACTTCCACATCTGAGGAGCTACCATTCCCTAATCTAGATTTAGCTTGATCAGAATCCGTTCTTCCTCAGGTGTCCTTTTCCAATCCTCTTGACTCCAAGCTTGCACTAGAATAGTCTCTCTGATATGTCTCAGGGTTCTTTTCCAGACCTGCTCTTGAGACATCTCTTTATTTTGAAAGATTCTACGGTTTCTTTCTTTCCATATCATCCACATATTCATACTTTTTGCTAGACTCCAGGCTCTTCTCACCACTGGGCTCATGATTTGACCACACCCCCATTGTTTGATTGTTTCTTTGATGTTATGATGATCTCTATTTATCCTTCCAAAGAGTCCCCTGATTGCTTCCCATTGCTGCTGAGAAAAAAGACAAGAATTCATAAGGTGTTCCAGCGTTTCCTAATCATGTTTACAAAGACTACATCTAGGGGGCCCCTGAATTTTGCACTTTTGAAGTTGATCCCATGTCAGGATGCAACCCTTGCATACAAGCCATAGGAAGTGAGTCACTTTTGGCCACCAATTTCCTTTCCAAATTGGTTTCCATAGGGGTGTTAGTTCGTCTTGTTCCTGTTGCATGATGAGATTGTAGACTTATTTGATTGTGAAGGTTCCTTTCGTTGAATGACCCCATCTCAGTATGTCTAGACCTATTCTGATGGCTATCTTCCCTGTCTTCATTTATTTTATATACATCTCTCTTTGTTCTGCATCAATAATCCTATCCCATTCTTCTGGGTTTTTCCAAGTTCTCCATAACTCCTCGTGGTGTTCTCCATTCTAGAACTCACTAACATAGTTCAATCCTTCATCTCTAGCCCTCTGGCACATGTTTCTTAGTCCCTAAACACCATTGATTTTCTCCCTTTGTTTCCAAGCTTCTTCCCAGAATTTGGCTGAATTTACATTCCTAATTTCCGAGAAGGCATGCTTGGTTATTATGTATTTGTTTTGACTGGCCAGGTTCGATATTGTAAAAAATTTTGGGATTTCATCAAGTCTTAAGATTTCTTATGTTTTTGCTAGCATGTTATATTTTTTCCTCCATATTCTTTTCCATAGGTCTCCTCCTCCCATCATCCATCTCCACCAGAGCTTAGCCCCCATTACTTGGTTCAAAGTATAGGGATCTCTCAATCCCAATCCCCCTTCATCTTTACTCTTGATCAGACCTTTCCAGGGTATCAGTGCCCATTCTTTTGTTGCTTCGGTCCTCCCCAAAGGAATTTTTTGAAGATATCCACCATTTTGGCACATGCACATTTGGGAGTAGCCGTTGCCAAGAGTTGGTATATTGGAATCGCTTGTAAGATCACCTTGACTAGTACTACTCTTCCTGCTATATGCAGGGTTCTAAAGTACCAATTTGCCAATCTACTAGTGAGTTTCTCAATGGTTTGTTGCCAATTTGCCATCTTTAGAGGATTCAAGGCTAATAGGGTGTCGATATATTTTGTAGGTAAATCACCCGAGTGGAAATCCAATAATCTTGTCAAATAGGTTTTGACATTTCCTATAGTGTTGAAGAAATATGTGCATGATTTCTGCTTGTTGATTTGGGTACCAGATGCTTCCATGAAGAGGTCAAGGATTCCTTTTGTTCTCGTTACATCCTTGAGAGAAACTGCGTAGAATAGCATGATATCATCCACAAATTGTTGGTGACTGATCGGAAGGTCATTGCCCCATATCCAGAGCCCTTTGATTTTCCTTTCCCACAATTCTTTTTTGATATATCTTCCCAACCCTTCCGTCGCAATGATGAACAGGAAGGGGGACAAAGGGTCCCCCTACCTCAGTCCTCTAGAGTCCTTGAAGGTTGTAGATGGCGTCCCATTCAGAAAAATGGAAAAATTAGGGTGGAGATCATATACGAGACCCAAGCTATCCATCTATTAAAAAAACCAAAGGCCGCTAGAACTAACTTAAGGTATGCCCAATTCAGATGATCGTAAGCCTTAGAGAGGTCCAATTTGATCATCATTCCAGCTTATTTTTTGGATTTCCAAGAGTTCACTACTTCTTGTGATGCTACCAAGCCATCCAGAATTTGTCGGCCTTCCACGAAATCGGTTTGTTCCAGGGAGATAATGCTAGAGAGGATAGGCTTAAGCCTTTTGGCCAAAAGAGTAGAAATTTTTTTATATATTACATTACAAAGAGAAATGGGTCTAAAACCTTGGGGCTCTTCAGACTTAGCAGATTTAGGAATAAGAGACAGAAGAGTCGAGTTTAGGCCTAGGCATACCTTCCAGTTTCTTCGAGATTTTTCCACCACGTCCAAGATGTCTTGCCCTAAGAATTTCCACCCTGCTTGGTAGAAGTCTTCTGTGAAGTCATCTGGTCTAGGAGCTTTATTCTTCTTCATCCCTTTCACGATCTCTTCCACTTCCTCCAGGGTTGCTTCTCTCATAAGGGATAGGTTTTGATCTCTGGTAATCATACTTGGTATCTCATTGCAGATTCTCCCAATAGCTTCTCTTCTGTCTTCCTAGGGTTTAGTAAGGAGGTCTTTGAAGTGACTTACCAGAGTCTGTTCCATTTCCTCATTCTAAGTTAGGTGTAGACCTTCTTCATTATTTATAGAGAAGATTCTATTTCTCTGTCTCTGTTGAATCATAACCTGATGGAAGAGCTGCGTATTCCTCTCCCCTTCTATTAGCCAATTCACTCTGGATTTTTGTTTCCAAAGAATCTCCTCCTGTTTTCTTCTTTCTTTAATTTGTCGAAGCAAAACCCCTTCCTCTCTAGTGAGTTCCTCGCCTCTACCTGTTGTTATGATTTCTTGCTGAAGTTTCTTCATTTTCTGGTCTAGAAGCTACTGGTCCATGAAGATGTTCCCAAATTCCTCTTTGTTCCATTTTTTAATGTTCTCTTTTAGTTCCTTTAATTTTATTTGGAATGTTTGCATTCTGCTTCTCCCCCTTTGTTGTCTTTGTTTCCACCATTCTTCCACTTTCGTCATGAACTCTTGGTCTCTGAGCCAGAAGGTCTAAAACTTGAAGGGTGCTTTTTGGGACTAGCTTTGATGTCAATTTCTAGTTTGATCGGCCAGTGGTCAGAACCCATTCCCGGGAGGATCATTGCTTCAATGAAGATATCCCAGTTTATTATTTGTGCTGATATTAGGAATTTGTTTAGCCAAGATGCAATTTGGTGTGTGCCTCCTCTTCTATTGTTCAATGTGTGAATCCCATTTATTGTTGGTATGTCAACCAGTATTTGTTCGATGATCATATCGCCAAAGGCTTCCATGTCTGAATCTGACCTTATAAGGCCTCCTCTTTTTTCTCTTAGAGATGTTATCATGTTGAAGTCTCCTCCTACAATCCATGTATTTTCTGGGAAGAGGCTTCAAATTTTTCCCAGGTTCTAAAGGAAGATCTTGCGCTCTCCAGGTATATCTGGACCATACACTCCGATGAGAAGGACCCATTACTGTGATCCAATATTCCTGAATTTGCCCAAAAGAATTCAAGGTACACTTACCCAATTTTCAAATCGAATCTCCTCTGGGTTCCAGAGAATTGCTAGGCCCCCTACACTACCTAGGCATACAGGCCTATTATCTCATAATGCGACTTAAATTTGCTCATAATTTCTTTCATTTTTTGCTCGCTAATATTAGTTTCTTGGACTATCATTATGTTGGGCTTATCTCTCTTAAGTCTCTCTTTCAGATATCTTTGTTTCCCCTTACTGTTCAGTCCTCTAATATTCCATGTTGTAATTATCATTTTAACAGTTTGAGGGGTTGCTGGAATACCTCTGACAGAGGTACGACTCTTCCTGAGTTCACCAACATTTCTCCAACCATTTGAATGGTCTCGCTCATAGGTCTTCTTCCCCCTTTTCTTCATCCTTTCCCTACAGTACCTATATCTGTGCTTTGTCCTCCTTGCGATCCACTGTTCTAGTTGATTTATTATGGTTTCCCCTCTTTTCTCCGTGTATCGTTGGAACATGTCTTTGTATAATTGCTTTTGATCTTCTGGGATGAATCTTTCGTCCAGATGCCTCCATTCGTGTAGAAGTCTCTTTATGACTTGTTCCTCTTCACTTCCTTTCTCCTTCTAGGGGTCAATCTCCATGTGAGTCTGGTCTTGAGGGGTTTCTAATCTTTCCCCTTCCTTTTCTAGTTCCATACTTGTTTGTGTTTTATTTTTCTCCTTGTCTTCATTTATAGGTTCTGTTGTTTCTTCATCACTATCTTCACCTTCCTCTTCCATTTCCTCTTCTTGTAATACCACAAACTTATTTTGATTTACCTGAGTTGATTCCTTAGCTGGTGGTTTCTAGTTAGTTAGTCCTTTTTCAGGTTTTCTCTGACGAGGCATTTCTGTAAAACCTTCATCATCCTCCCTATCTACCACTTCCTCCTTCCTTCCTCCTTCCTTTTTTGTAGTATCCGTTGATGCTCCAGTTGCATTCAAAGGGCATGATTTGAAGAGATGATCGTATTCGTGACATATTTTGCAATGGAATGGAATTTTCTCATAGTCCGCTGGTTGTTGCCACACCTCATCATGATATTCCACTTCAATATAGTCCGGAAGCGGTTCCGTGATATTCATGTAAACACAGATCCTGGCATAGGATGTATATCTTCCCCTCTTGGTAGTTTCAGCCACTTTGACAAATGTCCCGATTGAGTTTCGGATACCCTCCAGAATCTCTGGATCCCAAAACTCGATTGGGAGTCCGAAAAACCTAACCCATATTGGTGCGGCTAACATTTTATCCTTGTCTGGGTTGTAGCATTCTTCCTAGTGCCCCATAAAGAGACCGGCATTGTTAAAGAAATAAGGTCCCTCCTCAAAAACGCTCTCCTTATCTTCCAGGTTGGCAAAAATGATTGTGAGAAAGCCCTTAGCACCTAATTTTAGGTCAATATGTCCCTTGGGCTTCCATCTCTTTTGTATCCATTTGGCTAGTTCTTTTTCAGACGACCATGAGCCTACAAACTTATAGATCAATGCATGGTCTTTCATATATCCTCTGTATTCTTCTAGTTTGTTGTTTGGGATTACAAACCTGGCTTTTTTCATCGCTCTAAGTAGGCATCTGTTTCCCAGCCCTACTTACCACCTAGGCCCCATGACCGGCGCATCCTTACCTTGTTTCCTTCTGCTTCCATTCAACCCATTCCTGCTCATCTCACCTACTACTACATTTTTATAGAAGGGGAACTCTCTCCCCCCCTTCCCCCACACACCCAAATCTGTCATTTCTTTGTTAGCCCCGCCTATTTTCTATTCGCCTTCCTCCAGGCAACCCGTAACTCACCCTTGTCCTTATTTGATGTAGATGGCTGTAGGCTATCCCTGCACCTTGTCCAGGGGTCAGGTCCACCTGAGGCAAACCCTGCAAAACCCTAACCCTAAACTCTTTCCCTCATCGCTATCCTCCGTCCGCTCCCCCCAAAACCCAAGGGAGTAATATTAAACCCAATGGACTAATATTATAGACCCAACATTCGTAAAACCAAAGATAAATATTACAATGTCTAAAATAAACATGATTTATTTTCATGGTGAGACAATCCTTGTCACAATGTGACATTCAACCACGGTTGACCATGTTTGATATTATAAACCTTGTTGGAATAATAAACCCAAGGGATTGATATTAAAACCCAATGGATTAATACTAAAACCCCAAGGGATTATGAACTCAATGGAATAATATTAAATCCAAGGGCCTAATATTATAGACCCAACAATTGTAAACCCAAATGTAAATATTACAAAGACCAAAATAAACATGATTTATTTTCATGGTGAGACAATATTTGTCAAAATAGGACATTCAACCATGGGACTAATATGGTAAACCCAAATATAAATATTACAAACACAAAAATAAACATGGTTTATTTTCATGGTGAGACAATCTTTGTCAAAATGTGAAATTCAACCATGGGACTAATATTATAAACCCAAATTTGGTAAACCCAAATATAAATACTACAAACACTAAAATAAACATGATTTATTTTGATGGTGAGACAATCCTTGTCACAATGCGAGATTCAACAATGGTTGACCACGATTGATATTATAAACCTAAGGGAATAATAAACCCAAGGGATTGATATTATAAACCCAAAGGAATAATAAAACCAAGGGATTAATACTAAAACCCAAAGGGATTATGAACCAAAGGGAATAATATTAAACCCATGGGACTAATATTATAAACCCAAATATTGATAAACCCAAATATAAATACTACAAACACTAAAATAAACATGGTTTATTTTAATGGTGAGACAATCCTTGTCACAATGCAACATTCAAACATGGTTGACCATGGTTAGCTATGATTGACCATGATTGATATTATAAACCTAAGGAAATAGTAAACCCAACTTATTTACATTATAAATCCAAATGAATAATAAACCCAAGGGATTAATACTGAAACCCCAAGGGATTATGAACCCCAGGGAATAATTTCAAGCCCAAGGGATTAATACTAAAACCCCAAGGGATTATGAATCCAAGGGAATAATATTAAGCCCAAGGAACTAATATTATAAACCCAATATTTGTAAACCCAAATATAAATATTACAAAGACTCAAATAAACATGATTTATTCATGGTGAGACAATCCTTGTGACAATGTGACATTCAGCCATGGTTGACCATGATTGATATTATAAACATGAGGTAATAATAAACCCAAGGGATTGATATTATAAACCCAAATGAATAATAAACCCAAGGGATTAATACTAAAACTCCTAGGGATTATGAACCCAAGGGAATAATAATTAACCAAAGGGACTAATATTATAAACCCAACATTCGTAAACAGAAATATAAATATTACAAACGCTAAAATAGACATCATTCATTTTCATGGTGAGACAATCGTTGTGACAATGTGACATTCAAGCATGGTTGACCATGGTTGGCTATGATTGACAATGGTTTACCATGATCGATATTATAAACATAAGGGAATAATAAACCCAACGGAGTAATATGAGAAACCCAAAGTAATAATAAAATGAAGTGATTAGTACTAAAACCCGAAGGGATTATGAACCCAAGGGAATAATATTAAACTCAATGGACTAATATTATAAACCCAACATATATAAACGGTAAGACAAATATTATAAACATTGAAATAAACATGATGGACCATCATTTATTTTTATATTGAGATAATCCTTATCACAATTCCATGTTGGACCATGGTCGACATCACAATAAACCATGTTTGACTCAGGAATAATAAACCCAAGCGATTGATATTATAAACCCAAGGGATTAATACTAAACCCTAAGGGATTATGAACCAAAGGGAATATTATTAAACAAAAGGGACTAATAATATAAAACCAAGGGAATAATAAACCCAAGGGATTGATATAATAAACCCAAAGGATAATAAACCCAAGGGATTATTATTTATTTTCATGGTGAGACAATCCTTGTCACAATGTGGCATTCAAGCATGGTTGACCATGGTTGGTTATGATTGACAATGGTTTACCATGGTCGATATTATAATCTTAAGGGAATAATAATCCCAAGGGATTAATATGATAAACCCAAAGGAATAATAAAATGAAGAGATTAATACTAATACCCCAAGGGATTATGAACCCAAAGGAATAATATTAAATCCAAGGGACTAATATTATAAACCCAACATATATAAACCTAAGACAAATATTATAAACGTTAAAATAAACATGATCGACCATCATTGATTTTCATATTATAAAGCTAAGGGAATAGTAAACCCAACTAATTTACATTAATACTAAAACCCTTAGGGATTATGAACCCAAGGGAATAATATTAAACCTAAGGGGTTAATACTAAAAACCTAAGGGATTATGAACTGAAGGGAATAATATTAAGGCCAAGGGACTAATATTATAAACCCAATATTGATAAACCCAAATATAAATACTACAAACACTAAAATAAACATGGTTTATTTTGATGGTGAGACAATCCTTGTCACAATGAAACATTCAAACATGGTTGACCATGGTTGGCTATGATTAACAATGGTTGACCATGATTGATATTATAAACCTAAGGGAATAGTAAACCCAACTTATTTACATTAAAAACCCAAATTAATAATAAACCCAAGGGATTAATACTAAACCCCTTGGGATTATGAACTCAAGGGAATAATATAAAGCCCAAGGGATTAATACTAAAACCCCAAGGGATTATGAACCCAAGGGAATAATATTAAGCCCAAGGGACTAATGTTATAAACCCAACATTGGCAAACCCAAATATAAATATTACAAAGATTAAAATAAGCATGATTTATTCATGGTGAGACAATCCTTGTGATAATGTGACATTCAACCATGGTTGAACATGATTGATATTATAAACGTGAGGTAATAATAAGCCCAAGGGATTGATATTATAAACCCAAATGAATAATGAATAATAAACCCAAGGGATTAATTCTAAAACCCCAAGGGATTATGAACCCAAGGGAATAATATTAAACCCAAGGGAATAATATTAAACCCAAGGGACTAATATTATAAACCCAATGTATATAAATCCTATGAAAAATATTATAAACATTGAAATAAACATGATGGACCATCATTGATTTTCATATTGAGACAATTCTTATCACAATTCCATGTTGGACCATGGTCGACATCATAATAAACCATGTTTGACTTAGGAATAATAAACCCAAGCAATTGATATTATAAACCCAAGGGATTAATACTAAAACCCCAAGGGATTATGAACCAAAGGGAATACTATTAAAGAAAAGAGATTAATAATATAAATCCAAGGGAATAATAAATCCAAGGGATTGATATAATAAACCCAAAGGAATAATAAACCCAAGGGATTATTATTTATTTTCGTGGTGAGACAATCCTTGTCACAATGTGACACTCAAGCATGGTTGGCTATGATTGACAATGGTTTACCATGATCGATATTATAAACCTAAGGGAATAATAAACTCAAGGGATTAATATGAGAAACCCAAAGGAATAATAAAACGAAGGGATCAATATTAAGACGCCAAGGGATTATGAACCCAAGGGAATAATATTAAATCCAAGGGACTAATATTATAAACCCAACGTATATAAACCCTAACACAAATATTACAAACATTAAAATAAACATGATCGACCATCACTGATTTACATATTGAGACAATTCCTATCACAATTCCATGTTGGACCATGGTCGACATTATAATAAACTATGTTTGACTCGGGAATAATAAACCCAAGCAATTGATATTATAAACCCAAGGGATTAATACTAAAACCCCAAGGGATTATGAACTTAAGACAATATTATTAAACAAAAGGGACTAATAATATAAACCCAAGGGAATAATGAACCCAAGGGATTGATATAATAACCCAAAGGAATAATAAACCCCAGGGATTAACACTAAAACCTCAAGGGATTATGAACCAAAGGAATTATTAATATTAAAAAGTTAAAAACAAGAAAACCCAATAATTTTTAATATTATAAACCATTGTTAATAAACCCAAAGGAAAAATATTAGAAACCAAAGGGATCAAAAATGGCAAGGGACTAATAGGAATTATTTTTTAAAACCCAACGGATTGATCAACCCACGTGACTATGAATATTATAAACCTAATGGATCAATAAACCCTAGGGATTGATAATATTATGAAAGTAGCATGTCAATAAATTGAAGGAATAAACATTGTAAATGTAAGGGATTAATATTAAACCTTAGGACTATTATTTAAACCTTAATATTGGGGATTAATACAACAAAGGGAATAAATGATAAACCGAAGGAATTATTAATATTACAAACTTAAAGAACAAGTAAACCTAATTATTTAATATTATAAACCCAAGGAAATAGTAAATTGAACCGAAGCCCTAAATCCATGGCATTAATATATAAACATAAATAATACTTTAACAGAAAAAAATAATAAAAAACATAAACCAAAACCAATGTAAGAACTACTTTGCAAACCATAAAGAATTAAAGCATGATAAATCATCATTACATTAATAATAACACTTTTATATCACTACATTATAAACAATAAATAGAATTTAAGCCATAAATACATTGATATCAATACATGAATGTATTAATAGTATAAATCTCAAGAATATTGATATGAACACCTAGAACATGAAATCCCAACAATAATATTATAAATGTAAACAATATTTTCATTTATAGAAGACGTGAACAAAGTGAAGGGATCCACACAAAAGACCACAACAATAAGAAATGCAAGAGAAAGATATAAAATAGTAACACTACCATTGGAGAAAATCAACATAAATGAAAAAAAACACGTCTAAATTGCACACATTGGATTTAAAGAAGAACAACATAATAGGACATTTTAAGACCAGAGATATACAATTTTGTACATAAAAACAACATTAGTGTTTAAAATAATCAATTTAACCAACATTGCAACCACATAAAGAACATTGAGTCTTAACATATATTTTTTGTTTTCTTTACATCAAACAATTCCACTACAAAATTGAAGTTCAAACAATGTTTCAAAAGTCATCTATGGAGTGGCATCTTATAAAACACAACCAGATTAATGAAAAAAGCAACACCAATTCAAATCAATAGGATAATGATCACGATATTTAACACTTTCCAACCAATTCCTTCTTGTTCTCCTCCCAGACTCCCTTTGGTGCACATGTTTCAAGTATTTTACGTGTGTTTTTGTTTGATCTAGCTCATGAATATGATCATCAAGAAATGCAGGGTGGAACCCATGTTGTCTATCAAACTTGTTACGAAAATAGGAAAGAAAGCTTATAGCTCCAACAATATCCCGAATTGTTTTGAAATAATATATGACATCATTATTGTCAATATCTGCATTTGAAAGACACAAAAGCAAAATCAAAATAAATAAATATATGCACAAATAAATAAGTAG
>APFE031699376.1:285128-296854 GCA_000404065.3 Pinus taeda | reverse complement strand
AAAGTTGGAAAAATAGTTGTATACCTTGTGGTATATGTAGATGATCTTTTGATGACAGGGAACAATGAAAGCTACATTGCATCCATAAAGAAGGAATTGGGGAAAAGTTTTGAAATGAATGATTTGGGCTATGTTCATTACTATATTGGTATTGAAGTAACCCAACATCCGAAGTCCATATTTCTTTATCAAAAGAAATACATTGGAGATCTGTTGAACAGGTTTGGCATGACAGAATGAAATCCTCTTACTACTCCAATGGAACAAAACTTAAAGCTCACATCTATTGAAGGAAAAGAATTTTAGGATGCAACAAAGTATAGTTAGCTTGTAGGAAGTCTCAACTACCTAACTACTATCAGACCAGACATTTTGTTTGCTGTTGGAATCCTCTCCAGGTTTACGCAAAAGCCTTGTGAGGGACATTGATCTGCTGCAAAAAGAGTTCTAAGGTACTTGAAGGGAACTAAAGACTTTGGAATCACGTATACACAGGTGGACGACTTCAGCTTGATTGGATAATCTGATTCAGACTTCGATGGAGACAAAGAAACTGGGGTATCTACTTCAAGATATGCTATGAGTCTTGGATCAGGAGATGTCTCCTAGAGATCATGCAAATAATCAATTCCAGTAGATTCCATAACAGAAGCAGAATACGTGGCAACAACTGAAGCAACAAAAGAAATTGTGTGGCTTAGGAAAATTCTGGAAGATTTGTAGGTAAAACAAGTACAATCAACTCCACTCATGATTGAAAATATCTCTGCAATAAATTTGGCCAAGAACCTAAAGTTTCATGATTGAATGAAGCACATCAATACTAAATATCATCTGCTTCGACATCATGTTGAGGCTAAAACAATCCATCTCCATCATTGTTCCACTAATGAGAAAATTGCAGACATCTTCACCAAAGTGCTTGGAAGAGAAAAGCTGAACGATTCAGAATGATGCTTGGACACCAACATCCTTCAGATTAAGGGGGGGAATGTTGACACCTAATCCTCATGATTGGGTGAATATAATGTAAATAGATAAATAAATAATATGAATAGCCATTGGGAGATGAAGTGAACAGTTTCTCCCTCATGTATATAATGAAGACCTACCTGAAGGAATAAACACGAATCAATTTTTGGTTGAGGAGTTACTGCCTAGTCGAAAAATATTGAATGTGTGGTGCATAAATGTCACAACAATATGAGGGTTCTGTATAACATTCTCAATTTTCATATGATGCTCATTTGAAGAACAAGAATGTGAATGTATGGGCATGAGGTTATGCAACTCTGGCCACTTTGTGTCAATTGCACTCAAAGTAAAAAATAAAGATGGACATCCTAACTAAGTAATCATGTCTGTCAATTCAGATCGACACTTAGTCCAGTATGCCCTTGTACCTCTCAAAGATGAACCAAACCGCATAAGATGCTCCACCAACTTATTATCTCGTAAATCAAATAGTTGGTGAGGCAACTCCTCAACTGTTGTAGGTGAGTTATCATGTAAATGTTTCTTTGCAAAAGCTGCAGTATTTTCTTGGTTCTGATACTGCATTATCATGTTTAATAAGTAATATCAAAAGTGAGGATGGCTTCCAAATCTCTGATCATAGTACCTAAGAAGATGCAATGCATACTCATGAAGTTCAACACTACAAATACATGGTTGCAACCAATCAGCATCACTAGTGGGGAACAATGTTGGGAATGCCATATCTAATAACCACTTTGTCTTATATTCATTCACTTGAGAGGTTCCAATATTGGGCCAATCCATGTCTTGAACATGTGAATAATCAACATTATCAAGAAGTGCTCTAATTTCTTCCACTTCTCTTCGTTCATTTGGTAGGCGAGAAACAAAAGAAGAAGGATGAGAGGGAAAATGCTCAGCATGAAACCCTTCATTATTAGTTTCATTGATCTCAGATTCTTCAATATCACAATCAACAAATTTAAGCATGGAGGAGACATCTGTTGATCTTTTGAGCAGAGCATTCAATGAATCATAATCAATTACAACATCTCAATAATATTGATCATGTTGGATTTTGAAATGCAATGCAGCCATCACTCGAGAATTTTGACATAACATTCATAATATTTAGACTGAGCACCATGTCTCCTCACAATTATAAAGTCAATATCTTCAACATGTCGGGGAAGGCTTTGTACAATTATAGAAATATCTTGAGGAAATATAATTGCATGACCACCATACTTATATTGCACATCTCGAGCATGTGTGACTTGCAAAATAGGATTCACACGTGCTTTTAGCATTTCTTCAACTTGAGTAAGAACTCTTAAAATATGAGGTTTCTCACTAGGATCCATGTTATTATATTGACAAAAACGATGGGTTCCTCTCTCACACTTACATCGTCTGCAAATAGGTCCTTTAGAATTTCTCACAACATGGATTCCAGGATATGATTCTTTGCAAATGTGACACATTTGGACAACATACAAGCTATCTATCTTTTCTCGAAACCTTTTATGCGCTGCAATCATGTTTTCATCAAAATGAATATGATCTCTAGTCGCCGAACCATGTTGATAACCATTTGGATGAGTAAAGTCTCTTCTAACATTTACTTCATCTTCAAGAACATGAGATTCCCTTCGCAAATTTGAAGCATGTGGAATGAATCCATGAGAATGTCTTTCCAAATTTATGGTGTGCATTTCACGAACCTAAGAGGATGTAAAGGTCTCTTGGTCGTAAAAGACTTTAAAATTTAATTTCCAAGTAATTATAAATGAAGAAAATGAAAAAGAATCAAATGCATTCAAAAGTTACATACTAGTCTTCATGTGGATGAGGGTTATGAAATGGTTTCTCTTGGATTCTAAGATCAGTGGATGGAACATTTTTGGATGTAGTTTCTTTGCCTCTATTCAAATGAGTTGTTTCCTATTTCAAAAAAATAAAATACGTTATAAAACTAAATGTCCAAAAACGAAAGATTCAAAAATTGAAAATAAATCAAATACATTGAACATCTACATCAGTTTTACAATCTAATTTTTTGGATTCTAATTCTCCAACCCAATGAAATGAGATCATGGTTTCTCTATGAAAGGTTACAAAACACAATTTCCAGGCAACTGTAAATGAAAAATGAGAAAAATGTCAAATGCACTCAACATTTGCCTTTGTTTGGCGATGTGGATGAACACTATGAGATGGTTCCTCTTCACTTCTAACATCAATAGATGGAACATATATGAAGTTAATTTGTATGCCTCAATTGAAATGACTTGTGTCATGTTCAAATAAAATAAGATATGCCATAAGATTCAATGTCTAAGCAACTAGAAATTTAAAAAATGAAAAGAAAATAAAAAGCATTGAAAATTTACATTATTCTGGCAATTTGATCGTCGAGGAGAATGCAAAGGAAGATTATGACATGCTTCATCTTCACTTCTCAGATTAGTAGATGGAACACTTTGGGAGTTAATTTCTAGACCTTTATTAAAACAAGTTGTATCGAAATAACATAAATAACATAAGTTTAGTAAACAAAACTTTGTAAATATAGGAATGTAGTAGAACAACCACTATTGCAGCGAAAATCAAAATATAATTGTGTTACATCCATTGTTCCACGTGAAATGCTATCAGGGATGACTGATTCTCTTGGTGGGACCACATTACTTTGAGAACCCATATTTGAATATTGGATGTTTCGAGCAACTGGATCCAAGTTATCAAAGAAATGGCCAAGTAAACTATCATCCAAATCATCACACAAAATGTCATCATTGCCTCCACCATGGATGTTTTGCAACCTTTGGCCATCAAAACATGCAATTGGACACATGGAAGGGTTAGGGTGAACATTTGCATCCACAATATTGATATGGCCTTCTTCTCGATTGCAAGATGTTTCCCCAATGTTATGAACATTTTCAGAAGAGCATCGAACAACAAGATTATGTTGAGGAGGAGCATATCCTCATAATGAACTATCAATAGGAAATGTTCTTTCCATTATATCGTCCATAGTATGATACTTATGAGGAATTATAAAATCGTTTTGAATAGTGCCTTCACTCGTTTTTCTATTATATGTAGCTCTCCTATGCTCATTTATGGCATCCTTATTTTTTTGATACCGTAAACGACGACTTTCATTAGACCTCTCATGTGATTTTGGTGACAAATTTCTTTTTCTTGTACGCTTGCTTGTGCCGTCAGATGACATGTCTACAATGAATAATAAAATATTCATTATGGAATCATAAACATGGAACATAAAAAGTGTATATGTTATTTTTTTCCAACCATATAAACTTATCAAAATGTAAAAGGCTTTTTCCAAATGGCTAAAAACAAAAACAAAAAATTTCAAAATGGCAAAAAAAGGAAATGAATTCTTCCAAATGGCTTAAACAAAAAAGTATGGATTTCCATGTATCATATTATAATCAAAATGAAACCCATACTATTGGGACACAATAATCTAAGAATTATATGAATTGGAAACATATCTAAAAATTTGGAACTATATATACTATCAAAATATAAATATAAATATTAAAATGAACATAAACATATAACATGGTTTGAGAATCAATGACAAAAACCAATACAAATAATACATATAACATAAATCACATACCTGGAAAAACAACGCTTAATCTCAATGGAAATAAATAGTCTTGAAATGTTGCACGACTTAACCGATTGATAGAAAATTCCCTCTTTTTGGCGGTGAAGTTCTTATATTTCAGTGGTAAGTAAAACTTAATGCCATGGCATATATTCCTTGTACAATAATATAATTCAGAATCCTTCTTTGAAAACCTTCAATTCCCTTCACATAATATCAGCCAACTTGAGCACGTGAAGATTGGTATAGCAAACCAATGGTGACCGATCAATTATTTTTATAATATTTGATAATATTGTAGCTCAAATTGCATAGAGTAGATGAGATTGCAATTTATGTGAAAGGGAAACCATGGATATTTTCTTTCAAGATCATAGTGTAGGTTCTACAAATTGCATAAAGTATATGGGATTACAATTTCTATTTTATTTTATTTTTTTATAATGATGATAATTGATGTTTATTATTCTCTACCAAAGTAAGGTAATAACGTATTCAAAAAAATATTGATGTTTGACATTTAATTTTTAAATTTACCAAAAATTAAATTATCTTATTCTAATGTTTACTTTTGAAAAAAAGATTATATATATTATTTATATATATATATATATATTATATTATTTATTTATTTATTTTTATTTTTCAATTTTGATTGGTTCACCTTTTATTTTACAATGATTACATTGTACCACAAAATATGTAATTTTTTGTACCATAAAATCTTTTATTGTACATATTGACATTAAATCACTAATTATAGCATTAATTTATAAAATTAAATTTATACATAAGTTATTTTAATGTATCTCTCTATTTGGGCGTTGAGTACAAAGTAAAGGTCAACAAAATACCACACCCAGTATTCCTAGAACCCTGTGAATTTGCAATGTACATTAATGATTAAACCAATTACTAAGTTTTTTTTTTTTACTCACTACCCATACGCATGCGTGCATTAATATATATTCATTCATTAATATATATTCATTCACGTTCAAATTGGTTAGTGAGTTATTTGTGAGCGAGGCAAATGCTAGTACAATCGTTTAGACTTGTGCTAACTCAATTAATGTGGAATATAAACTAATGTTGAATGTCCATACCGCTTTTGTTTTTGGCTTATTTGGTGAAACTTAGCCTATCCTAGTTTTAAAAAAATCATAAAACTTTAATTTTTTTAATCATAAAACTTTAATTTTTTTTAAAGAATAACTTAGTGATATGTAATGTTTCGTATTTTTATTTGGCCTTTATTTTTGGCTTTGTGAATAGTGGTGTAAAAACCTTACTTATATAAGTTATCATTCACCTTCCCATAGTTATACATGTTCTATTTGCCACTTTGTTTAGTTTATCATATATCATTATGATGTTCGTTTGAATCCCTTATTATCCTATAACGCATTCAGAAATGCATTGACTTTCTATTAATAGAACTTTGACAAAAATTGAATATTTGTTTATAAAGTTAACGTTACAAATAAAATTAAATAATTATTTTAAAACTTTTTAATTTAATTTATTTAAATTTTAATTGGTGGAGTGAGCTTCACTCTTATTATGTAATGATGAGTTTATATCAAATGTACGAGCTCTGCACTTGTAGTACCCATGGCAATATTTTTGTGTGCAGAAAATCGAGAATCTATTTCCACTCTATCAATATTTTATGACCCTGACATGCTGGGGCGATAGCGTAATATAACGGGCGCTGTTTTTTTTTCTCTGGTGGTCATCACGGCGCCCGTTATATTACGCTATCGCCCCAGCATGTCAGGGCTCATTAAATATGTGATAGAGGTGGAAATAGGATTCTCCCAGAAAATCCCGCAGCTGCTAACATGTGGCCTCTTTGGTTTGCTCAACATTTCCTTTCTTCACCTTGCAAATCACTGATTCGATGATTTTGCATTTAAATATCACTATTTTAACCAATCTTATAAGTAACACTTTTGTACTTATTAAATTAATTTTGATGTGATGTGTTACTTAATCATGGCTAATAACTTGTTGTGATTGATGTTTACTTTAATTTTATAGATTCTAAAATTGTTTTACATTAAATATATTGCAAATATAACTTAAATTTTTATATTATTATATAAATTAATATATCAAATTAATTTAGATACATTATTTTAATTATTTATTTTTTAATCTTTCATTAATATTTTTAATTATTCAAAAAATAATAAATAAAAGTTATATACTATGAATTTATATAGAATCTAAAATGAAAATTAAAAAATTTTCCAAAAAAATGAAAATTTAACAGTGTGTCTAGTTAGTTTAAGTCCATCACTTTTTTTTTTTTTTGCCTAAGCAAGAGACGGTCCTTCTATTAATTTACAAAAGAAAATAAATTACAAAGGTTACAACAAGCGCATAGAGGCGCAAACTCCCCCAAAAGGAAGAGGGAAAGGAACACAACACGCACGAAAAAAACCGTCCATAAGCAAACTAAAACCAAGGCCAAGATAGCCCTAGAACCTCAAGCATGCACATGGAACCCAAAGTTAGCCACCATTGATCTGCCTCCTTTTGATTCGGCGGACTAAACCAAAATGCGCGGAGCAGTAGCCCGCGAAAAAACCCCTAAACTACTCGACCAACGCTGGCTATCGATCTTCTCCCTCGGATCCTACAGCTAGTATCCATATCGCACAGCTTAAAGCATGATAAATATTGCGTGATGAGGGTGGTATTCCTTTCCCATCACCTGCCACGTGCTGCTCACTGAGTGGCATCGCTAGCTTTCCATGTAAACGATCTTTTGTTTTTAGGGCACCCGATGAAAGTGGTAAACCATAAGCAGTTTTAACCTTCCAGACCCACAAACTTGCACGATAAACTCTGGCCGTTGATCTCCCCCCTCCAGATCTGATGGCCACTATCAACATCACTCCGCCGATAAGCCCAAGGAATATCGCATGATGAGGGCAGTATTCTCTCTTCTTCCCACGCCACACGTCGCTTGCTAAGTGGCATCACTTACCATCCGAGAAAACCGCTTCCGGGTCAAGGGGCACCCAATGCGGGTGGTTTCTCTTGAGTAGATTTTTATTCTGAGTCCCAGAACCTCTATCCTCCAAAGTGTTATGCAAGGACGACATGCCTGGAAGGGTCACCTCGTGCATGGAATGTCCTTCTTCACAGTAGCCCATTTCCTCATTGTTTTTTCCTTTTAAGCAGAAATCCTCTGGCCCAATGACTGTCATTGCCCCGGATTCCTGTGAGGACTTACATTGCTCAGCCTCTGATAAATACTTATGCTGCATTGACATGAAGTGAAATATTGTCTCGTTGCTTATTCTGATATTGTTGTTTGTTGCTAAGGGCCCGCACGAAACATTCATCTCTCATTCTGTCATCCGTTACCTCCTCCCACCAGCAACACATGTCGGTAGACTTGCTTCTAACCCCCTCATTAGCAAGCCAATCCGCCACTTTGTTGGCTTCCCTGCAAACATGCACAAACCTAAGAGTTCTTAGAATTCTTAGGTGTGAATGAATTCTTTGGTAGACTTGTAGAAGTCGCCAATGACCTGAGATTTTCTCTGGTGCTTCTCCTACACTTATCCGCTTGATCAAATTAATTACTAACTCTGAGTCAGCCTTAGTGATGACATTATGAATGTTGTGTTTGAGCAATATTTCCAAGCATAGCTCCGTCGCCATAAGCTCAGCCATATTGTTGGTTGCCTTCCCTAGATAACTGTAGAAAATGACCTGTATGTTTCCCTCCTCATCTCTCATAACCCCTCAATAACCTGCTTCTCTAGGATTTCCTTTTGAGGCTCCATCTATGTTAAATTTTAAAAAACCTTGAGGAGGGGGTTGCGAGAGAGCCTTACCTTATGAGTTATTCTTGTTGACTTGCAGAGGACACTAGGGGAGATGAACCTAGAGCTCCAACTTTTGCAGGATTTTGGCCTCTCTGTATCCTATGAGTTTTCCAGTAGAAACACCCCCCAGGATGTGGACAGTCTCCTTGAGTTGCTTGAGGATTAAATTTAGGATGCTACTCAACGGGCCCATTTTGTCTTTGAAAATCTTGTTGTTGCGCTCCTTCCATACATTCCAGATTAAGAACCCTGGAGTCAATGCCCAGGCTGAGTTTATTTTATCATTATCTGAAAAAAATTCCTCCAGTTTTTCAGCGTAACAATGATGTCATCTTAGTGCCTGTCTGTTTGCTCGAAGACATCTCCAATCCAGTTCCATAGTGTGGCAATGTTGGAGCATCTGTTGAGGAGATGATTTGCGGTTTCTTCCTGTTGTCCACACAAGTGACACCTTGAGGGGCAAAAAAGCATATTTTTCTTAGATTATCCCATGTTAGAATCTTGCCCTGATGAGCCAACCACTTGAACAGTTTGACCTTCATCCAATCAGGGTGATCCCAGAGTTCTTTCCAAGTCTTGTTAGTGCTTGGAAGGTTAAGCCCTGTGGCTATTCTTTTGGCCTCTTTAAAGGTGAAGAGACCTGACTTGTAATTTCCCCATCTTAATTGATCATCTGAGGTTGATATTAAGATTTTCCTTTTTTCCAAAAGATCTTTGAGGCTCGTAGCTTAACTATTCAACATGCTCATCTCATTGTAAACTTGAAGTTTCCAAATTCTCCATTTTCCATTGTTCCTTGATTGATCCCAAAAGTCACTAACCCTCCTTAATCCTTTGCTGATGGTATTTTTTTGGATGCTAGCTAAATCCTCATTACTGAGATTGCCCTCCTACTGCCAATTGTCCTCCCAGAACTTGGCAAAGTTTCTGCTTCTGATCTCCCAGAAACTATGTTTTTGAACTAGGGCTCTATTCTCCCAAGCCCTGTGCCAAACTTGAGAACCTTTTAATTGTCCTGTCATTCTTATGAGGTTTGTGTCCTGCCAATTCATTGCATACTTTTGCTTCCATAGCTTTTCCCAGGGGAATTGTATTTCCTTTAGCCATCTCCACAAAACTTTAGCTCCCAGAACTTTGTTTAGAATTTTTAGGTCATGTGGACCCAGGCCTCCATGGGATTTAGGTTTGCATACCCTTTCCCATGCCACCAGGGCCCATTTCTTCTTTTCTTCATCTTTCCCCCATAGAAAGTCTCTTTGAATGTTTCTTATTTGAATACTGACCCCAGTTGGTGCCGGAATGGCTGGTTGCATATAGATAGGGATTGTTTGGAGGATAGTCTTAGTGAGAATCAACCTTCCTGCTAGATTTAGGGCTCTGTTTGTCCACCTACTGATTTTGTCTTTCAATTTATTTAAAATAGGCTCCCAGATGTCCTTGTGCAACAATTTATTAGTGAGGGGAACTCCCAGATACTTCGAGGGCAATGAATCTCTTTAAAAGCCCAAAATCGTGGATAGATTTCTTTGAATCGAAATACCAAAATTGAAAAAGAAAATCTTTGATTTAGTAATACTTACCTCAATACCCACTCCCATAGAAAAATCATGCAGAATTAGCTTGAATGCTTTGGCTTCCTTGACTGTAGGTGTGCCTTGAAGCATAGTTTCATCCACAAATTGCTAATGTGTCACCGTGCCCCCTCCTCGGGTGAGTCTCGGACCTTGAATTCTTCCTTCCTCCTTAGTAGTTTTGATTGCTCTACCTAACCCTTCCATCATTAAGATGAAAAGGAAAGGGGAAAGAGTATCACCTTGCTTGAGACCTCTTGTAGGCTTGAAGGTTTTTGAGGGAGAGCCATTGAGAAGAATTGAATAGCTAGCAGTGGTAACAAGAGCCATGACCCACTTAATCCAATTATAGTCAAATCCATATTCTTTCAGTACTGCTCTTATGTACGTCCAACTAAGTTTATCATAGGCTTTCGTTGTGACAAGCTGTTGTGGTCACCAACAACCCCCCCTCTTTTGTTTGGTATTAGCAACAACACCAAACAAATGGGGGACCCTCAGTAAAAAATCCATCAAAATTCCCCTTGAATATTTTTGTTTTTCCTTAGAATCTTATCACAGCAAAGCAAGGGAAACACTTCCTTTTATAAGCGTATCAAACCACGAAGAAGCGACGCTAAACTCATCGCATCGCATTTACCATAAGCGCTCTTAATTGGAGAGGCTTGAGAAATCCCCGACGGCCGACGTGCGACATCGCATATCACAGCAGCCACATAGAGTAAGACGCAATGACTAATATCCGCGATGCGCGATTTGCAATTTGCGATCCCTGATCCGTAATCTGTGATCTACGATGATCCGATATGGTGATACCACAGTGCTGTAATACGAATCTGCGATCTGCGATCTGCGATGAAGCACGAAACCTTATTCAGCACAACATTCAAGGGAAAGTTGTCCTTTAATTAGAATTAGGCGCGCGCCTGTAAAGAGAAGTTAATGATCGTATGAATGGCTACTTTTCGTTTCTCGAAGAGTCAGTTCACTTTGAATGACATGATTATACACACGCAAGATCTGAAGCTTTCATATCAGACTTTATTTTTCATTTACTCTTTTCCTTTACGCAAACTATAAAACAGGAGATAAAATGGAGTAATTTTTCTTTTGTAGGAAACATCTAAGGAAAAGAGGAAAGTGCCCATGCTCGGAGGCCACAGAAGAGACTTCTTTAGAAGCAGGAACCACATACGATAGGACTACAAAGATACCTGAAGCCTACACGACAGAAAAGCCCAGAATGAAGAATAGAGGCAGTTTCCAATCCAGAGAACCACTCGAAAAGTAAAGTCTTCTGACTCATCAAGTCATTCACAAGGACAGGAAACCAAAACAGCAAAAGCAGATCTAGTTTGAGAAAAATCCGAGTTATTACCAAGTATACATTCAATCAGCGGGAGATTCTCTAAAATATCTGATAGTTTATCAAAAAAGTGGTGCCGACCCTTCTTACTTCTACTTTTATAATACACACAAAGGGAAAGGAAACCAACCAACTCCTCTCAGACGAATGTTGCACACTCACCGCACTAAGGAGTAAATACAGAAATAGTTCAAAGTTAGATTTAATTTTAGAAATGATTTGCTTTATCAGAGGGACGGTCATTTGAAAACCGGATCCCAAATTTATGTAATCAAGTTAAATAGTTAGCAGTATTTAAACCCTTCTCATGCATT
>APFE031699376.1:208318-275008 GCA_000404065.3 Pinus taeda | reverse complement strand
TATGTTTTTAAAAGGAAATAAATTAGAGCAGTTATATAAATTAAATGGTTTTATAAACATCTCATGATAAGTATCAAAACATTTTAAGATACATTTAATATTACTAAACTTGAATTTTTATTTATTTTTAACTAAATTATAATTTTACTTTTAAATAAGTATCCATATTATTAATAATAAAAAAATTAGTATATGAGTCAAATATATATACATTTAAACCAACAAGTATCAAATTTTTTTACCATGGTTATTCTTAAGCTATAAATAGCCAGAGAATGTGGACTAGTTCATGACTAGAGTCATGGGAATAGTCAATCGGATCAAACTCATTGGTGAAACTATTATAGATCAAAAGATTATTGAAAAAATCCTTAGAATCTTGCCCAAGAAAACTTGTGTGCATATGTCCATTGTAATCGTTGATGTGGCAGACAATGAAATATTAGAGTGCCTTGCTGTTAACCTCACTCTCACATTAAAAACAATTCTAAGTCCAAATTATTAAATTAATTAAAATCATGAAAGTTAGGATTTAATCCTACCTTTCTAGATTGAGTTTGTTCCTCATGGTTAGGAGTTAGTTTAGGCTTAGTTGGTTGAGAGATTCTCTCCAACTAGTTAGGCTCCTAAATTAGTGTGTTGTTGAGATATTTTCTCAACCAAGTTTGTTCAAGATAGATGCACTATCTTGAGACAACTTCCTCATGTATTTATATATATCATAAACATTATTTTAATAATGAGAATGAGAATGTGAGGAATGTTGTAACGCTGAGGCCTTTTCCGCCATGTTTGGTTTATGTATATGTCTGATATTTATTTTATGAGTATGTGTGTTTTATTATTAGTATGTTTGTTTTCTCCATGTGGTATCGAAGCTAGTATGGATAAGTGTTGTTGTGGAAAGTTTATATAATTACAATGGAATGTTGCGCATGCTATTGGATTTGACTGTTGTATGTTTTCATAGGAATTGAAACATGAACTATTGTTGCATGGAATAGGGAGTGCATAGGAGTTCGATGGAAGCTGAAAATATCTCTTTGTGCCATTAAAAGTTTTAGTGTCCAATTCTACATATCACAGAGCTATATGGATCATAGAGAAGCATGGATCTATAATGGATTGTTTGTGTAGATTGGAACATTGATGTTGAATATGAGCGCAACATATTCCAATTAATTTTCAGGACTCTACAGCCTATAGCACTTGAAAAATGACACATTCAAGGTCATTCTGGCCATGGTTAAACATAGCTGTTGTACAAATTAGGAGTGTGCTTACATATAGATATCATAAGGATGACTAATGGATCTATAAAGGCTGGGACGCTTTTGTGGAGAAAATTGAATGTCGGTGGTTCTGATGGGCTAGTGAACTTTTAAAAAGTTATCAAACTGTTGTATGGAAAAGCATTGAAGAATTTGGATGCTTTTGTGGAAGAGATGCTACATGTGGACAACATAATGCAAACTTATGCATGTAATTAAATTGCAGTGGGTGATCACAACAATCTATATCTGCCACAAATCAATGTGGAATGAAGCCACATGCATTTGCTACATAGAATTTTCAGGAGGATTTTGCAACCGAATCGCTTCAAAAGGTTGACGATGAAGCTGATCCATAGTAATTTGTTAATATTCAGAGGTGTAGAAGAAATATACAACTCTAGAATTTGGATTTTGGAGTGCTCTCAGTAGAAATGTCATCATATGCTGCTCGGTGCCCTAAAACCACTGACTAATATTCAGTAGTTGGTTCCTCTAGGATTGTTGTTGTTGTTGGATAAGCATGAAGAGCTTGTGTAAAGAGTGTTCACTAGAGCTTGTGCACGGATTGAGCCAAGATTTTGATATTGAAATTTGGAGAGAAATAGTTGTTTAAGGACTTTGTCTCTTGGGTTTTCTTATAGATCTGTTGCTGTTTATATGGTGGTCACAAAATTGTATTGATCCAAACAAATAAGAGCGTGGCAATAGTGGTGGCTAGAGCGCAATTTATGTAGCAACAATTTGATACAACAACAACCCTTATGTGCCTAATGATTTTCACAAATCCAACATATGTTTCTAGCTAGTATTCACCCATCCTCAAGATCGACCTACTTATCCCTATCACCAATGATTTTTCTGTTCAATTTTTGGAATGAAATCAACAATTTGAAATCTAGTTGAAATTAGGCAAATGTTCGAATTCTGATGAGCTAGGCTACATTAGGTATCGATTATCAAATCCTTGCGTTGTATCCTAATGTGAACACCAAGCAAACCTATCTTAGATTGACTTTTTGTGTAACACACTACACTATCTTTTGATTCCTCTTCCTCCATAGTTTGGGTCAGATCTTTTAACGTGAATTACAAAGTTCTGCGGGTAGAATGTTGAAGATCTATTTCAGTGGTTGACATGTGAAAACTGGAGGAGATGCACTCAACATGAAAGAACCGACCCATAGCTTGCACAAGAAAGGTCTAGTCAAGAACCAATAACGTAAATTGGAGGCGGTCAATTCTGCTCTTAAAATATTGTTGTTAAGGTGAAGTTCAGTGATTGGGGTATGTGTAACACATCTCTGTCAATGGGTGTAGTTGTCAATAGTAGTAAATCAGTAAGTCTCTTATTCAAGCTTTGCATTGTTTGAAGCTCGCCTCATATCAAGTTATATTCAACATAGAATTATAATGGAAGTATATGGGCATTCATGATAATGAATGGGCTCCATTGATGTTTTATGAAACTTAGATTATTTTATGTTCCCGAAAAAAAAAAAAAAAGTGTATTATGTTTGGATGGATGAGGTGTGTTTCAAGAATATGTTTCGAGAAATAAGTGGTCACAGAGATTTTTGGAGTGATAAGGTGAAATTATTTTTGTGAGAAGGTGCATTTTTTTAGTGGAGGTATAAGTGTGAATTTCTTTGAAGTGATTTTGTGGAGTTATAAGGTGCATATTTTGTAAATTTGGAGCAATAAGTGAATTTGTTTAAGTGAAAATCATTACTGTAATCCGCAATAATATTTTACTTTGAGAGAGATTGAGTTAGTGTACATTTATTTTTGAAGACAAGTTGCTTCAAGGAGCTGTGAGTTTGGCATTCTCATTGTCTGAGAAGTTTCACGACAAAGTTGTGACATTGAAGAATGATGTACTCCAGTATTTAATAAAGACATATCTTTTTATGGTGCTTGTGTCCTAGATCCACCCGAAATTGAATAAGGGATCTTAGGTACACCGTGTGTAATGAATGCATGTGCATGACTTGTGTTCAGATTATCTCTTTGTATTATGCTTAAACAACTACGTGCACATAAGAAAGCTTAAGTATAAGAACACTTAATCAAGCTTAAGCACACAAGCACAAAGCGTCACATCATCAACTTGATAATATGATCTTCCACAAGCACATTTCACATCATGTAATCAAAGAAATCAAGTTAAGGATGCTACAAAATCAAGCATTTCAAGCCAAGACGACATAAAAATCATCAACACTTTTTGTATCACTTGCAGATAAGCATTTTTTAACTGAACTGTACGAGTGCATTCTCAATTGTAACTGACACCCTAATTCAAATTGTTAAGGTGAATACATTAAGTCATGTAAGTCTTCAACTGATTCATCAAGATTGAACTTGTCATTTGTCTCTTGGGTGCATTTTATATAGTGTTCGACACCCTTCCTTTTTTAAAATCTTCCCATTCAGTGAAAACATTCAAGAAAGCACAAAGTGTCAGTAATCAATCAAGTAAGTTAAAGTAAGCCATCTAGCAAGCAATCATCATCAAACAAGGGTGAATTCTAGTATACTTTTCTTCAAGTGAGCATGAAATCAAGCCAGTGTTTAACGCAAGTGCAATAAGAAATAAATCAAGGGAGCGTGTCATTCAAGCAACCAAGCAAGCGAGCGTGTCATTCAAACAACAAAGCAAGGTGTTAGTGAAGCATTCAAGCAGATCAACCATCATCAAGCGAGCGTGAAATCAAGAGTCCAAGCAACCAAGTTATCAAACTCTAGCAAGTGTTTAAAGCATCAACAATAATCAACAATACAAGTGATCTTCAATTCAAAGTGATCAAGCTAACATGGCGACACACATTCAATTGTCCCAAATTCTTAAAAATTTGATTTTATCATTAGCTGGCAACATGGTGAACATCAGCAAAACAACTCTTGGTAATATTCAAGTGCATATTCAACATGCACATGAAATGATCGAGTTTCTTCAATTGGAGTCGCAACAACAAATAAATGAGTTGCTAGAGAATCGTGATGCTTCCAAGTCTTTGAACAATACAAATACAACTGATAATTCCAAGTCACTGATCCAACCAACTTCAAGTGTCGAAGTGGTCCTTGATCTAATTCAACTTTCTTCCAAACCAATCATCAAGCCATGGGAAGAAATCCAAAGTAACAAAAATCGACGAGGCTTAGGATATGTCAAAGATGACGCTAAATTGCATATCCCAGACTATTCTAAGCTAATAATTTCATCAGTGCATGGTTTCTTAATCAAATAATATCAACAAGCCATGAGAAAGTTGTAGACAAACAGACATGTGCGCAAACTAAAGTTGCAGACAAACTAAAATGCCTTCATTGCCAAAGAAATGATCATATGGAAGATCATTGTTTTGATCTCCATCCTTATCACCATTGTGGCAAGTCAAATCATTCATCAGCACAATGCAAAAAACAACAACAATCAAGTAGGTTAAAGATCGATTATTCATGGATTGATCCCTGGGAATGGTCATCCATGATCAAAAGATTGTATAAGTTTTACAGTCGAATTCACTCACACATAATGCAATCAACAGTAAAAATGAAGATGGTACTCTCATGCAGTTGAATTGGGGAGTACACCAGTGAAACACTCATACACCTGAAGGGTGGGAGTTCAACAATAATTTGAAGAAGATTGTCTCTCCTTTCAGCTGACAAAGGGGGGAAAATGTCAATGAAATTGACAATTGTTGTCAGAATGAAAGTCTTGACAACATCAGCAAAGCAACGAGTGGGAATTTTCATCAGTGAGTGAGCATCAAAAAATTCAATGAACATAAAAAAAAATGTCAATGGGTGATCAACAACAAAATCAGCTAGTGAGCATCTTCAAATCAACGAGTGGGCATCATCAACAAATACGATAGTGGGCATTCATCAATATTTTGTTAGTGGACACAAGATGTTGATTTCAAAAAAGGTAAGATGGATCCTTTTGTAGCTTGGCACGTGATGGAGTCTTCAAGTGATATTCAGAGATGAATTAGACATGCAGTTGACTCATGGTCTCTTCATATTGTAGTTTCTTCAGCATCCAGTTTTGGCGGTTGTCCAGGTAGTGTTTTTTGAGGATCAACTTGAGAACTTGGAAGAGGGTTCCTTGTTCTTATTTTGGACTTATCATTGAGGGCGGGAATGTTAGCCTCACTCTCACATTAAAAAAATTCTAAGTCCAAATTATTAAACTAATTAAAGTCATGAAAGTTAGGATTTAATTCTACCTTTCTAGATTGAGTTTGTTCCTCATGGTTAGGAGTCAATTTACGGTTAGTTGGTTGAGAGATTCTCTCCAACTAGTTAGGCTCCTAAATTAGTGTGTTGTGGAGATATTTTCTCAACCAAGTTTGTTCAAGATAGATGCACTATCTCGAGACAACTTCCTCATGTATTTATTTGTATCATAAACATTATTTTAATAATGTGAACGAGAATGTGAGGAATGTTGTAAGGCTGAGGCCTTTTCCGCCATGTTTGGTTTCTGTATATGTCTGATATTTATTTTATGAGTATGTGTGTTTTATTATTAGTATGTTAGTTTTCTTCACTTACACTCATCTTTTTTTGGGATATCTTCATTTACTCTCTTTCAATTAATTTAATTTAAAGTGATGCGTAACGTGAAACATTATGTATAGAATAATATTGTTTTAAAATAAAATAAAAAAATTAATATTTGATTGATGGATAGAGTAGTTAAAGGTAAAGATTCTCCATAACCAATCCTAATTCACAATTTGCAGATCCCAATACTTATTGCTACATAATTTGCATATCGCAATTCTGTTATTATAGATTTATGTTAGGTTACTTTATATAGTTTTTATTATAAACTAAATTAGCAAAAATAATTTATGTACTAAATTATTATGATATAGAAAAAAAACGATGAATACGTAACGCTTTAGTAAATATTCTAGTCAAATTTCTTATTTGTTAGGTGATGTTTCATTTTAATTAACTAATTTATATGTGCAAAATGGTATTAAAATATTTATTAAATATTTTACAATGTTTTAATAGTCGTGATTTATTTTTTTAATTAACTCTTGAAACTCAAAAATAGTGTTTTACATTTTATAAAACTACAAGATTCTCAAATATAACACAGAAAATTTTAAATAAAACTGAAATTTTGAGATTACTATGTTTCAATTGTGTAGTCCAATTTATATTTTAAATAAAATCTATATTGATCATCAAATAAGAAATAAACTTATAATTTATGTTCAATCTTAAAAACATATATTCAATGTGTATGGAAAATAAAGTTGTATTCCATAAAGTTGTATTGATACCTTACATTTTTGGAAATGTAATAGAATTGAGTTAATCATGATTTTAATTTGAGAGTTCCAAGTGTACCAAACACAAATAATAGACACCTAGAGGCTAATGTGATAGAAAACTTAGAAGTTCAATAATAAATATGTAGACAAATAAAACTATGCTTTTGATAAACTATTAATAAAAAATATATTTCGTTATTGTTTTTACTTTAATTTAACTATATTCAAATTAAGCAGCAGTTGAAATATGGTAGTGAGTCTATAAATTTCAAAATTAAATTGTTTTTATGTTATTATTACCCTGCAATAATTTATTCAAAAAATATTGATGTTGAAATTAATATATAAATTTTACCAAAAATTTAAATGATCTTATCTAATATTTAACTTTGAAAAAAAAGTAATTTATTTTTATTTTTTTTATTTTTTTAAAATATATTTATTTCAATTTTGATTGGTTCACCTCTTATTTTACAATGATTACATTGTACCACAAAATCTGTAATTTATTGTACCATAAAATCTTTTGTTGTACATACTGACATTAAATCACTAATTATAACATTAATTTTTCCATATTGATTGGGTTGATGGGTCAACCCGTTTCACTCTCGAGACTTCCAAACGTGACGGAAGGACTATTGGAACACAAATTTACAATTTTTAGTCACTATTTTGGAATGTGAATTGTGCCCACGCTCCACGGGACTCGAACTAGTAACCTCTACACTGCACCATACCCTGACATTTAATGCTTCATGGCAGCCATTATGACACTTTCACATAACGACTTGTGACTCCCACCTTGTGCTTTCACTTGTTGATGTTGCTGTTACGTAGGATTAGCAATCTGTCACTTCAAGAAGCTACCAACTCTTATGTCGATGCCCAATATGCGTTTACAGTGAGTGGTATCACAACCTTTCCCATAAGATATTTAAATTTTTAAAATATTAATTGAATTCTTTTAGTGAGACTTAAATTTTGAATTTTATATTAGATTTTTATTCATAAAAAATGAAATAAAGTTGAGTAATTTAATTCTAACTTTGTTAATAAAAATTTAGTTAAATTAATAGAAAAAATATTGTAAATATAAAAAAAAATATATAAAACTTTTATTCTATGAATTTTTTAATTCAATAAAATATTTATTATAGAGTAAAGTGTTACAAAAAATTAAATGATTGAATGCAATAATTTAAAATAAATATCAAAATTATTTATTTTAAAACATATTTTTTAATTAAAAAATAAAAAATTATATATAAAAATTAATATACATATATAATTTTGATTATAATTATTATTATTATTTATTATTATTTCTCGGTAAAATTAATCTATTATTTACAGAAACAGAATACAATTACATTCTTGTTGTCATAAAAACCCAGCTACCTGGAGAATTTAGCAGCGTATAGCAACAACATGCTCATTTTAGGACAAAACAGACATTCATCTACCCAAAAAAAGTTCCCTCGCAGGGGAGTTCCAATATCACAGAGCGTCGATCTGGACACAGTAACCCTTAGAACACCGACCTAGACATAGAACGTTGACTTGGACACCGAGCGTCAACCAAAAAATGTTCCCTCGCAGGGGAGTTCCAAAAACACAGAGCACAGACCTGGACACAGTAACCCTTTGAACACCAACACCATGACACAGATACCTATAATCACCAAGACACAGTGACACGTGGACTTGTTGACACAAAGACATATTGACAAAATTTCTTCAAAACGAGCCACGTAACCTGGAGCGCACACGCGACTAGTCCTCCGGTACCTCCTCCATGATCCTACACCAGCCATACTCCTCCGCTTCCTACTTTAGAACCTCCTCTGCAACCTCCATGACAGGCTCTTTTTCAGCATCTGCCTTCTGGCTAACAGGATCATCCAAATCCTTCACTAGACTAGCAGAGGGCATTTCCATGGCTCTCCTAGGTTCAGCAGGTGGAGAATTCTCCCTTTGTGCACTGGACTCACCCTCTTCCTGGGCTTCCTCGATGAAGAGCACAGAGACATGTGCGTTGATTTTGGGGCGGTTCAGGGAGGCATTGAAGGTGAAAACAACAGAACCGAAGGATGGCGAGGAAGAGATCCCCGAAGGATTGGCTAGCAAGAATTAGCTTGGCCTAAGAGTCGTAAACAGGCAGTGACAGTGGCAATGGCAATGGAGGGATGTGTCCTCTGCAGCAGAAGGGCGTGAAGACCCGCCACGGGACGAGCCGCACCGACTGAGCATTCGTTGGTGAACCATGGTAACAGGGGAGTGCAGGTCCAAGTTGGGGCTTGAGCGACACAGAAAATGAATTGTCAGCGGAGGATGGTATGCAGCAGACTGAGGAGGGTTCAACGTGATGAAGATGAGCCCAGCATAGAGACGGAGGCCAGGAGCAGTCCAAGAAGCCAGGGGAGCGGAGGTGGGCTGAGAATTCAGAGCCAACTTCCAACTCTAGAGCAACAGTGAGACCTCAACCCAAACCTGAATTAGCATGGTGAAATATTTGCTTCTTCCCTTAATAATATGAATGCCTCTACCTCGAAGCCCACCCACAACTACTGTGGCCGCCATAAGAGCCGAGGGGCCGAACCCTGTGTTGCAGTCGATGGTGGGTGGAGCGTAAATACTCCTGTGCTGGAAGCGTTTGTTAATGTACCAGCGCCGTCGACTTTTTATGCCTTCCCATGTGTACATGGCATAGGGGCGCATGGCAGGCAGGTGGCTCACGCTGCTTGCCCATCCCATCTCATAACTGCCGAAGGTTGTCACCTGCATCTGGGGATTATTATTATTATTATTATAAACAAAAAGAATTTAATATTATTAAATAAAGATAAATTTCAACCTTATTTCATAATTATTATTAAAAATATTCTATAGATATTTCATAAAAGTTGAATTTTCTACCATAATATAGCAACATTTTTTTGTGTTTTTTTAAATTATAAAATAATATTTCTGAATACTTATTTTTAATCTTTTTAAGATATAATACAATACTATAGGTTTTGATTATGTATAGTTAATTATAGCCTGATTTTCTTTTAATCTCTTGCTTTCCATTTTTTTTTCTCTTGGTTTTGGTTTTCAACACTTATAGAGGCTTTCATTTTGCCAAATCTTCATATTCTTTTACTTTAATTTAACTAGATTTAAACTAAGTGGTAGATAATCAATACCATCATAAAATTCTCTTCAATTTTACCTTCTTCATGTATTAAAGAAAAAATCTTTATAAAAAACAAGTCATAAATCACACTTTAAAGAATGTTGTAAAAGACAAGACATAACATCAAAAAATCACACATTAAAAAAGGGTTTTTGTGCGAGACATAATATGTCTTATTTATTTCTTACTCTAATTTAATGATACTTAAAATAAGCAAGAATATCTACAAAGTATCCCTTGCTCAAATACAATATTTAGTTCATACATTTCAAAATTCAATAATTGAACTAAGTGGAAGGCAAACGCTAACTATGCGGCCTTGTTAATTAGCGTTTATATAATTTTTTATAAAACATTTTAAGATACAGTATTTTTGACATATTGTTCTTCTATTTAATATATTAAATAACCAATAAACAATGTTTAACTACCTTACAATGAAAATAAAATATATTTTATTAGTGTATTTATTTAAATGAAGCATGACTTCACAAATTTTTATCTTAAATGTCATTCCTTTTTGGAGCAAGAGTACCATAAAGTCTTCGTAATGTAGTGGTGAGTAAGCCTTGATTGTGTCATTTATATTTATTTATGTCTTCGTAGTGCAGTAGGTAATAAGTAAGCCTTGATTGTGTAATTTATATTTATTTATATCGTCGTAGTGTCTATATTTATTGTACCTTTTCTAATTTTCATTTCAATTCTCCTTCATATATTATATTATCCCATCAAAATCAAAATCCTATAAGGACTAATATAAGTAACGGATGATGCTGAATTTTTGTAGATATTCTACCAACATTGAAGTTTTAGATCAGATTGTTGATCATCTCGCATGGAGTAAGGAGTGTTGTAGCTGAATGATGATGACTTGCGGAACTTTTGTAGATATTCACAGTTTACAGTAGATTATGGGTCAAATTGCATACAGTAGATGAGCTTGGGATTTATGGTAGAGTATTGGAATTCATGGTAAAGTAGCTGCTTGATAGAGGACGAAGTTGGGATGACTCTACCTAACCAACTTTGATGATTCCTCCTCTTCTGCTACTCTTGCTTCTGCCTAACCAACCCTGTTGATTCTTCATCTTCCCTCCATTTCTTCTACTCTTGGTTCTGCCTAATGTTGTGTGTTGTGTTTCTAGACTGGACGATGTTTCCACGTACCTCACCTCACCAAAGCTACTTCAAAAACTAAACATTGAAACATTGCTCGCTGACAAGTAGTTTGTACATGCATATGGCGCATATTTTTGGCTGAAAAGTAGTACATGCAAATCACATATGGCTTGACAAGTAGTACATGCACATCGCAGATGGCTCGTGTTGTGCAACCACCAAGTGGTGTAGTCAGCGACATGTTATGTCCTCCTACTTATATGTTGGCATATAAAAGCATGTTCCTGAGCTGATCTAACATTTAATGCTATCGAATATTGCCAACGTTAGTTTAGGTAGTATTTACGAGTTTGAAAATATCAAAAAAAAAATATAACCTATTCTTTTAGCTTCAGATTAGCTTCGAGCCTCCGGAAGAGGCCAAATAACATGATAAATCAATATGTGTCTACAAAATTTGTTTATAGTTGATAAGCCAAGACTAACAAATAGCTAAAATAATACTAAACTCCTCGTTTCCGATTACTATAGTCCCATGTTGGAATGACAGGGACTAATAAGTTGCAACCTCTATATAGTGTTATTTAGATCCTAGCATCCTAGTTAAGGTGGATCATACCGATTGATTTATTCAATTATGGCATGTCTAAATAACAAGGTGTACAATTAGGAGTGATGAAATAGTGTGGGGATGAAAGTCATCTTAAAAGCCTAGATTATATATGTGTTTAAGGGTATGGTAGATGCATTAAAAAAAAAAAATTGGGTACAAGTTACGTTCGTTATACACAATATTTTTGCTTATTAGCTTGGACCTAGTATTTTCCATTCATTAGTTACATTCATGTGCTCATCAGTCATTCACATGTAGTGTTGTATCACTTCCTGTGCCCTTGGTCTCATATGTGCTAAATGATATCTCATGTTTCTTTTGTTATTGGTTGGTATGGTTTAATTGCTTAACTCTCTCATCTATAAATGATGCAAAGGTTTTAACTTTTTGTGTAGATGTTAGCATTAAATGGATGTTTTACCACTTTTAAGTTAGTAAAGATGTTACCTTCTTACTCTTTTTAAGCATCTAGAACATAATTGCTTTTGGATAAGTGTACCTTAAGCTAGAACAATAGGTACCACTCAAACGTCAGGGTGTGTAGCATGTACATATCCCTTTCATACCTGACATTTTCCTTTAAATACTCTTTCACTTTCTATCCCATCCATAAAAACCAAATATTTCTCTAACTTGTGGTTAACTTACCAAAGATGTTATATCTATCTATGTTGTATATGTGTAAAGTTATATCATAACCCGTTACAAATATAATTCACATTGTGTCAAACCTATAAATTCAAGAGGTACAAGTCTACGATGCTGTAAAGAATAAGACAATTGCGGGAAGTAACAAAATGTAATAAGAATCAATCGAATTTTTAGTTTCAACCCATTTAACGATTGACGTGGTAGCACCATTCACAATATAGAAACTACTGTAACCATTAAACAATTAGGATTGTAGTACTATTAACCATATAGAGTCACTCTAATTGTGTTGAAGCCATAATGCCAAAGTCCAGCACAACTATATTGACTATGAAAATCTAGTATTTTAAATATTTATAATTAAATTATACCATGATAAAAGTTTAATTACTTCCAACAAGGAAATGATGTACTATATTGTCACCTAGAATAGAGTACTCTCGCAAAGGTCTATGTAGATATGACATTATATTCACTCAATATTGGTTATTGAAAAAAATATTTGGAGTTCTACTCTTCACCTAGCCATAGATCTTATTGCTCCAGATATTTCAAAAACAAGTCATGCATGAGCCATCAATCCATTACTATGTTGTCTCTTCTTAGCCTTGTCCTCAATTACACAAGAAAAAGTGATGCCATCTTCTCCTTCTTCTCTGTCCTTATATAGAATACATTGATGGTAAGGAACCAAACTCCTATGGTCCACCTATCATTTTATAATTATTCCTTTGTCTTAACATTTTCCATTCACATAAACCTACATTATATATTATTCTTCCTTTGTCTTCAATTTTGTAATAATCAATATAATAATTAATTAGTAAAATTTATACTTGTTACAAATTTCAAATTTATGAATGGAATGTCAAGAAAAGGTATCATGTAGATATTGAACATTTCATGTCTTAAATCAATATAGAATTTGCATATATTTAAGAATTGCACCACTAAAAGCTACAACAATGCTCGTTTTGCACATACCAAACATGATTTTAGAAGGAGACCAAAATGTGAGATGAATACCACCAGATTAGAACTTTAATTTGAAAATCCCAAAACCCAACTTTCCCATTCAATAAGAAAGTGATAGATAGGAAATGTAGGTGAAAATGTTGAAAAGCATAACCACTTGGTTCTTTCTCATAGAAATTTTCTTTATGAAGGAAATAGTGTATTCCTTTGTAGAAAAGTATGAGCTCTCAAATTTTCCATGATAATTGCATATTCTTGGGGCTCGGTTTTCAAGGCAAAGTCCAACATTCACTCTAAACTAACTATGATCATCAATAACCACTTGGGGAATGCTAGTAGTCAACCAGTAAGCCAACCACACTAGAATTTGAAACTGAATAGGTCAAAACGAAAATTAAGTATGTTAACACAAGAGTTCAATAAGAACTTGAATTTGGTTACTCGTGCCTACTAGGGAGATACTTCCATTAAATGAAATCATAACACAAGCAACAATACAACAAAGTATAAGTGATCTGAATGATGAAGTTACCAAAGGTGTAAGTGAAGGACTGGGAAATTTATGGTGATCATGGGAATGATAGATCTCGAAGACAACATTAGCTATTGGTAGTCATTAGCTATGTTGCACTACATTCTTCAGGATTGGTCAGTTTAGTAGAGAACTAGTCACTTTGGTGTTTCAAGGTCAATTCAATACAAGACCAACCTTAGCCAATCTGAACCACCAAGCTAGACTAGTACAAATCTAAAACCATTGGGACCAACCAATTCCACTAATTCTAGGCTAGTTCCAATAAGAGTGTGCCCTTCTCATCTTCCTCTCAAGTCGTTTTGTTCGATCCTTTTAGGAATGGTGATTTGAAGAGTGCCATAAATTGTCGAACTGTTGTGAGCACCTAAGATCATAAGTATTTAAGCCTTGACAAACAGAAATTTGCAAGGAACTAGTACATACATCCCAAAACATATTTAGTGAGGACGTGCATGCAAGGAAATATTACAAACCTCCCAAGATACTTAGTGAGGATATGCATGACCAAAAAGCATCAGAAAAAATTATCCACCGTCAAAAACCATGCCCAAAACATTGACATGTGGTGCAAAACAAATTGTTGGTAGGCTATTAATGCTACCAACAATCATTCCCTCTCCAATTTCACAAGAATCTCCTACTCAATCTACCTCCTTCACTATTGTTATAGTAAGTTATTGCAACTGTGTGAGCTACAAGAAATTAAAAATTCCTTGGAATCTCCACCAATCTTAGGGAACTTGACTTCTCTACATGCCCCAACTATTTTGGGTTGATTGATGAGTTAACTAGGTGATCACTGAGTTTGACTGAAGTCCCATTGCTTAAATCACCTTCCACTAGTTCCTCCAGAAGTTAGAACTTGTTTAACTGACAACAACCTGAGATAATTAACTTGTATTGCTACAAATTAGCAATCACATATGCAGCACTGAACTCTAACTCCTCCAACTCAAATTTAATGAGCAAACTAGCTGACACAGGCCATGTCACACAAGTTAACATCATCCAAGTTGTCTATTGATGTGGAAATTACAATTTTTTCAATTTAATCAAGAAAAAATCAAACTGAGAATTTCTTGCTACATTTTTCAACACATAGTTCACTAGAATGTGTTACTTTCACTATGAACTTGGCATAGTTCACATGTTAAATTCATAAGGTTTTGGGTTGATGTGGTTCTATGTGTTGTGTATATAAAGAATATGTTTTCATCTCTTTCAATTAGAAACAAGACTCCCTATGAAATGTGGTATGGCCACGTTCCTTATACGACCACATTCGTTCAGTGAGGCATCTCAGGGTTTTTTGTTCCTCCTGTTATGCCTTCATACCTAAGGAACAAATAAAAAAAGTCAATGCAAGGAGTCACAAATGTATCTTATTTGGGTACTCATACCTCCAAAGCATACCATCTCTATGATGAATTGAATAAGAAGTTTATAATATCTAGAGATGTGATCTTTATTGAGTCTTCCAAGATTGGCAATGTTGTTGAGTGGCAACTTAATCGTTTGGATAGATTCAAACATGCAAAGTATTTTCAAGAGTTTGATAGTGAGATTCCACATCTCCTTCTCTTGGCTTTATACTTTCTATGAAGAGCCTTGAAGAAATCAGGTTGAAGGAAATTCCTTCCCCTGCTTTGTCAGGAAAGAGCTAAGAGACTACTGGTAGCAGATAGCCAAATCTAACAAGCAGTGATGGTACATGCAAGATACAAAACAAGGAGTAATGAAAAGGACTGCACTGACTATATACATATCATCAAACATCTTTCATCCCACTTAGGATGTCTTGCATCGTGCTTGGTCAGTCATAAGATCATGTTTTTCACAACCTGCGTAGCTTAAAAAAACAAGCGGTAATACTCTTCATCTTATAATCTATGTAATAAACAAGTGAAAGGGAGCGAGACACGTAGAGGAAACAAATGGATGACTTTCAGTTCTTGCAACCATGTATGTCATTAAAGACAGAATGATACGACAATGATAAGCAAACTTTTAAGCTACAGTGAGATGTGTATTTCAAAAGATGTTCTTTGTTTTCCATACCTAGCCTCCAAAGAGTTATGCATCAGATGGAGTCTTCATGCGGTCCCAATATTATATCATACCTTGGGTTCCTTGTTATTCTTATTTTTCTCCTTAGCTCCTTGAGAGTCATCTATCATGTCATCTTTCTTCGTGGCCCCTGAGGGACATAATTGTGTAGTTTCAGCGGGCAGTGAGTGTTGCGGGATGAGGCCCTGGGAGGACACATCTACACAATTTTAGGATGCAAGGCGGACTGGGTAGTCAAGGGACAAAACTGCACAGTTTCTGGAGACAGTGGGTTTTGGCTGAGGGAAGGACATTGGAGGAAACCACTGCACAGTTTTGAATGCTAAGGGATGTTGGGATTTCTATGCATTTCATAGTTCCAACAGGTAAGGGAAAAGATTGAGGGTTACATATGTGAAGTGTGCAGTTCAGGAAAGTTGGATGAGGCCAGGTTGCTAAGGAAACTCCGAAATTTGGCTAAGTGTGGGATCAGTGGAACTGATGTGAACAATGATAAAACTTGACTATGATCACACACTTGAAAACTTAGCGATACAACATAGACCATCCAGAACATATAACACATACTTCACTCAATGAAACAACCTTTATGGCAGCTTACAGCAAGTGCAGCTTCGATGATAGACTTTGGGAGGATAAAGGCGACACTTGTGTAAGAGTGTGCCAAATGAGTGTGAAACATGTCTATTTGGTGAGGACAACCCTTTTTCATAAACATTTCCCCTTGACGCAAAACAAACCTCCCTTTACATGACAAGCGATAAACCTCATGCCCAAAGATGACACATTCTATGTAAAGATAAAATCATGAACGATTGTTACGATCGAAAAGGAGAGCTTGAGATCATAAACTAAGCAATAAGTGACTAAGGAACGATCAATCACAATATCCATGGTAGGCTCTAAAATTTATGTGCAGGCCAAAATTTTGGAGGGTGTCACAGCCGCTACAATAGAGCCTTCACCTTCTTGCTAGCTTCTTTTTCAACCAATGAATTAAATTCTACGAACTTGGAGAATTTCTCATCTTTCTTCCACATGAAGAAGATCCAACACTTTCGTGAGAAGTCATCAATAAAAATAACAAAATATTTGTGTCTGACAGTGTAGGTTGTCGAGAAAGGTCCATAAATATCATAGTGGATCCTTTCTAGGACTGCATGTGCTTTGTTGTCCTAATCATGGAATGTGGATTTTATGTACTTCCACAACGTACATCCTTTGCATACATCCTACTGCTTAAGTTCTCCTTTAGGGAGGCGAGTGGTTATTTTTTGTATAATATTCGAGGTACCATGATGCAAATGACCAAGTATTTTGTGCCAAATTTCATCGACATCATAACCTGCACTTTCTCTGCCTTAGTGCTTAATGCAGCACAATCTTACACATCTAGTTTATACAGGTTCTTCACATGGACCCCTATCTGCTTCACCTATCCTGTGGCTATGGGTCTCAAGAACACTTTTCCTTTGTTGAATATCACTTCACAACCATAGTAAACCAACCACTTGGTGAGTGCTAGTAGACAGACCCCTAATCCTTTAACTTTACCTTTTTTAGTAGTGTCTCGTATTGAAAATTTGAAGACAAAATATTTGTTGGGCATGGAATCCACCCAAGGCATGTTTTGGGGCTAAAAGCCCAAGTTTTGACTGAATCTTGTTGTAAAGCTCCACGATTTCCGGGCATGGGATACGAAAGTATGATAGAGTCGTAGGGTTGTCTACCCTAGTTTTGTAATGTAATTTCAACTGGATAGACCTACCCATGGTGCGCAGACCATGGGATTGTATAAATAGAGTGAGGCTCTAAGTAGAGATAAGAATAATGATAGAGAAGAGGAACAAGTATAACTGATTGAGTCACGAGTGTAAAGTGTGTCTTTGGGTCGTAGAGTAGGAGAATTTGCAATTGGGTGCGCAGAGGCCTAGTAGTCTGCAAGTGAGTGTGCAGACCCCTGCAGCTAAGTGCGCAGAGCGGAGTCAAGTTTGTAAACGAGGAAGGAATTAATAATGAGAATTTTTATCATAATTCTATGTATTTTTTCTTGGGTTAATGCATGTTTGGTATAATTTTCAAATATACTATTTATTTACTGTGCACACCTGTATGAATGGTTTATGTTGTTAAGTATAACTTAAAGCATGCAAGTGGGCTAAGATAATCAACTAACATTGAAAGACAAGTAAAGTCTTGGCTAATAACGCAAAAGCATAGTGTTCAGTCCCTGAGTAGGGCTGTGCATAGGCAGTATATCGGGCCGTGAGGTACGGGAAAGTGTGCTAATCAACTTGCGAGCAGGATCAAGCCGTGGACCACTTGAACTCATCAGACATCTCCAGGGTGTGGAAACCTGGTTTTAGCACCCTCCCATACTACATCAAGTGAGACCTCATTCCACGCTCCGTGGACTGTTGCTGAAAGGGCCAGTAGTACCAGGATTTGTCTGGCCAAATCAACTCTAAACCTGGTCCTGGCCCCACTAAGCCAACAAATGGTTTTGTTGTCGGGACCGGGATCTGCATAAAAGATGTCTGATGTTGTATCACTAGAATTCGACAAAGAAAGGAATTGAAGAGCAGTTGGACAGGAAGATTCACGAGTTCGCAGTGCAGGAAAACATGAATCCATGATTATCAAAGGAAAATTTCTTTGCATCCTTCTGCTCTGAGTTTTACAAGTGGATCGCAAAGCTATTAGGCAGTCAAGGAAGGTGTAGGCTCGACAAACCTATTGTGTGGACTCCAGAGTTGGTGCGCAGACTCGAAGCATCAGAAGATAAGATCGCATGTGCTGTGGATCAGTGGCTCGATTGAATTATAAGGGGATTTATTACTGAGTTCACGGTAGATACTTCAATCAGCTATAGCGAGGCAGAACGATGCCTCCTCAAAGGATCGCGAGGTAAGTACATTAAAGATTTGAACACTTGGATTAAAATGCTAATGTGTGAAAAGCGGGTTATGTGAATAAATTGATGTTTGGAGCTACGCAAAGTGGGAGGATTTCCAGAAACGAAGGTAGCACAGAACCAGAAACTAGCCCCTTGTTTCACCTGTGTGAGAAAGCAAGGAAGAGCTCACAAAGGTCTCACCAAGAAGTGTGATCAGTTTGATAAAGTAGTGAATTCTACGCATACTACTTCCACCTACACCACCACCAGTGGCACCATCTTCACCCTCGTCTTCACCCACACCACCTCCACCACCACCACAGTTCAATATGGCAAGTGCAATAAAGTTGTCGGTGTTCGAGGGAGTAGGGAATGAAGATCGAGATCAATTTTGGTTCATAGTAAGGGTTGTATGGAAAGCGTAGGGAGTCATGGATGATAATATAAAGAAAGAAACACTGGTTAGCACTTTGCAGGATCGCACACTAACTTGGTACATTAAGCACTCCAATGACAATCTGAACACAGGGATCATGGATATCCAAGCTGCACTAAACAAGGAATTTAGCAGACCAAAGTCAGAGACACAGTCGATCATCCGATTTAAGAAAATCACGATGCTTCTAGGCAAGACCCCCTGGGAGCTGGATCAGAGACTGAAGGGTATGACTCATGAAGCCAACATGACCTTGACGGATGGGAAACACCGCGCATGGTTTGTAGCTGATGAGCCCCAAAAATGGGTAACTTATTGGGCTCATTATTGCCTATTATTCTAGATTAATCCACCATTATTCATAGTTTATGCATTCTTTTGAGTATATTTATGTTAATTGATGAATGAGAATAGTCGCTTGACCATGAAGTCTAATACATGGTTATTGCAGATTTTTGGACAACTTTTGGACCAAGGTCAAGCATTTATGAGCCAGTTGATAGCCAAAGATGAGGGAACAAGGCTGAGGATTCATAGGAAGGGTGTCTCCTGCACTAAATTTCTCCTTCCTCAAACTATCCACCATCAGCTCGGAATCTAGCAAGCCACCAAAGATGATTCCCAAGGGCAGTTGAGCAGCTTTTTGTAAAGTGACTGATTACTTGTAGTTTGAGTAGCCAAGCCCCTTGAGTTAAGGAGGGCTATTGGAGGTCCTTGTAGTGCATAAGAAGGAAGGCTTCTAGCCTTTGTATTTTACTTTTGGAACATTTGTATTTCGCACTTTAGTGCTGCTCTATTTTTCAGCTCATTTTGGAGCTTTTGTTGTAAACATTTTTGTGACATGGTTATTTTTTGAGTAATGGAGATCAGTTTCATTTTTCATCAGCTCTAAGATTCTTCTTAGGAGCCTATAGCTCTTGGGGTTGGGCCCAACCCAAGTGCCAGGACCTCCTCTGTGTACTGTTTTATGTTTTTGTTGTATTCATAAAATAATTTCTACTAGTAGATTAAAATCTTGCTTGGTTACTTAGGTAATTTTTGATGATTTAAATATCTTTTCATGTTTCATGTTGATTTGATAGGTTGGTAACAAAACATATCTTCGAAAAAGGCCATCATGTAACCGTTGATCTCACCTCTCCATCCTTGGGACCATGCGCTGAGACCAAGGTGTCCTTGCTGCCACAAAAACATTGTTCTTGCGTCTTCATGCAATTGCTAGTTTTAGATTCTTAGTTTCAAAAGTTGGTACCAGTTGTAATTACATGCTTGGAACCATTATTGCTTAGTTATCATAGTTATCTTACATGATTTTATACCAATGAATTTATGTTCATCATGGTTGTTGGTTTCTAGGTCAAAATAGGTCAAAATACCTAGATCATTGGTTTGCATAGTCTTTGTTTGGTTAGTTTTGGAGAATAGTGTGCAGAACACCTGTGATACCTTCCTGCCTACCCTTCCTCCATCAGATAACCTGCTCCAACCCCCTAACTTAGATTCCTCCCCATCGTTTGCCACTCTTTTCTAACTTGACCTAATTTCCACATCTTTGTGCAATCGTGATTCTTCCATCCTCGAACAAAATCCAACCACCTTAATCACTCCTCAGCCTCATTCACTGGGTCTTAGACCTCCTCACACCCTCATCCAACCTCCATCTCCACTTCTCCACCTTTCTTCCACCATCAACCCTCCAAAATCCCCTTTCGGAACATCCTGTAGAACATCCTATAGAACCCCGGTAGACTTCCTGTAGAAGCTCACGAGAGTGGTTTCTTGAGACCTGAACATTGTGAAACTCTCTGGAAGTGTGCTAGGTACCCCTTAGGCCCTCTTCTCACCTTCCAAACCTCCTGCAAGTGCCCTCGTCATTTCCTTTCATCAAACCACCTCTGCACAGTAAAAAACAGTTAAAACACATGCGTAATAATTCTACAAGATTACTCAAAAGTACAAAAAGATGTTCCTTTTCAGATTTCACTTCAGAAGTAGCTTAGAAACATGCACTTAACCTTCCCAAGAGTCAATGGCATCCCTTTCTGTAGCTTTCATCCTTTTTCTTGCACCAGTAGGGTTAGTCGGTAAAGCTAGGGTTTTTTAGGGTTTGCATTTCCTTTCATCTTTTAGTTTCTTTTTGCAAGTAGATTAGCCTCCTTTGAGTTAGCTTTCATCCATTAGTTAAAAGCTTCTTTTAAAATCTCATAGAAGTTGGTTTAAGCTCCTAGAGGACTTGTGCCAGCGGATCAAGTGATAGCTTGCGGCAAGAGCTAGTACTTGTGCATATAGCACCGTCGCTTCTAAGTTTGTTATGAACTACCGGGCTGATAAAAGTAAAGAAGGGAGTCTCAGGAGTTGCAGCATTATTGCTGCAATACTGGAGCCCACCATATTTTTTTGGCTTTGTTGCCGAGGAAGCGTCAGAGTATTTGTGATTGTTGCTTTTCTTCTATTTTCTACTGCAACCTTATGATAATTAGCTTATTTCAACAAGAGTAGAGTAGTTGTTTCATTTCCATTCTGCAATTTCATTTTCGTAAAAGTAGATTAGACATTCCCTGCTTTCCTAGACTAGCATTTCAATTCTGCAAGCATAAATTAGCATTTCAATTCTGCAAGCGTAGATTAGCATTTCAATTATGTAATTTCAATTCTGCAAGCGTAGTTTAGCATTTCATTCCTAAAATTTCATTTCAGCAACATAGATTAGTCATTTCTTTCTTTTATTTCAGTTCTGCATTTTCATTTCAGCAAGATAGATTTTAGTTAGTTGCAATTCAATCTATTTTAGTTTTTGCAGGTACAAGTAGAAAAAAGAAACAAAAATTAGCCAAAAATATTCCCTTTCATGCCTCGTAGGAACAGAGACAAAACAGGAAAATTCTTACCCAACACCCCCACTACATCACTGGGTCACCCTTCTCTCTTTTTTGGTGGTAGTGATCCAGAAGAATCTATAGGTGAACCTCCAAAGATATACGAAGATCCTATAATAAAAGAAGAGCAAGAAAACATTCCTCTTGAGACCATGGCTGAACACAAAAACGGCATAGGAGACGAGGAGAGAATAGAAGGTGCCTTCCCCATCCGAGAGACCAATGGGGACATGAAAATGAAAAACATAAGTCCCTCAGCTCTACCTCACTTCCATGGGTTGACCACCGAAGACCCTGATACCTTCTTGTTTGAGTTTGCTGACCTTTGTCGAACTTATGACTATGCATAAGACGAGAAAAAGTTGAAACTCTTTCCCTCTACCCTCAAGGATGCAGCCCCATGCTAGTTCATGGGGTTACCTTGAAATAATATCACAACTTGGGCTCAAATGCAGCAAGCCTTTAACAACAAATACCAGGACTACTGTAGGTCAAAGGAAACGAAGGGAGAAATCTTTTGGATGACCATGGGAAGTGATGAATCTTTAGAAGACTATGAAGAAAGGTTCCAACTTAGTTATAAAAGGGCCAGGTGCACACTTGACCCTGAATCTCTAAAGTTGGTTCTGCTCTGAGGAGTCCCTGAAGACCTTCTAGATACCCTCCATTTGCTAGCTAGCGGAGACATCTACCAACTACCTTATGAGGACATAAAGACCGTTTTTAGAAACCACTCTAGGGGAGCCCTAAAAAGAGGTAGGGGGAATCCACTTTCAGCGAGTGCCACCTTCTCCAAACATGAGTTTACAAATCAAATGGAAGACCTTAAAAGTGAAGTGAGACAGACCATTGCCATACAACTGGATAGTTTCCGAATCCAACAGAAGAAAGTGGAAGCTAAGAGGGCTTTGGCCATCATTTGTCCCAGATGTACAAGGAAGCATCCTAAGAACGAGTGTCCATTGCACTCAGTAGAGGTATGTTTCGTTTTTGAGGAAGACCAACCTACAAACCAATGCCCAACCTTACCCGAAATTAAACCCATATACAAAGGGGCTGAGGGAGCCCCTGAACCACTCTACTTCCTCAACCAAAGGAGGCTGCATGGATCCAAACCTTACTAGCAGGGGATGCAAGGGACATCCCAAACTTATTACCACCCTAACAAATCCGCTCATATACCTTCTTGGGGTCCCTCTGCTCATCCTTCCTGGTCCGCACCTCCTCCTTGGTCTTATCCATCTCAATACCATACTCAACCTATTGCTCATTCATTTCACTCTCATGTTCAGCCACAACCTCAGTGGAATACACCTCAGCTGGGGTGGAGGCCCCAATACAACTCTCCTCCCGCTACTTTTCCTCCACCATCTACTCAACCACAAACATTACCTCCTTCTCCTCCAAGACAACCCCAAATGCCTACTCAACTGAACCCGAACCCTAATAACAGACAAGCCCAGCAGGTATATACTGGAGAGACAACATGCCCTACCTACACAGTGGAGATTCAGGAGATCCACCTATGATCTAGGAAGGTCCTTCCAGATCGCCAACCTCCTCCACCTGAGGATGAGGAAGAGAAACAAGAAAGTGAACCCAAAGCCATTCCACCCTTTCCTAAGAGACTAACGGTAACCACGCAACCAAACCCAGAGACTGAACTTCTAGGAGAACTTAAACAGTTGTGTGTGAAAATACCACTTCTCCAGGCCATAAAAGATGTACCAATCTACAAAAAATTGATCAAGGAAAATTGTTTCACGCACCCAGGCAGGTCCAAGAGAGATGCCCCAACTATCAATGTCATAGGACAACTGTCCGATCTGATGTTGGGACAAGTAATCTGTCCAAAATATTTGGACCCTGGGAGTCCTGTAGTTGATGTCCACATCAATGGCACCATAATCCTCGACACCCTGATTGATCTAGGGGCTACCATTAATGTGATGACCAGGGACACTATACTCAAACTTAACCTTTAGAGTTCCCTAAGAAAGACCTCGATAGTACTGCAGTTAGCAGACCACTCTACCGTGACTCTCGAAGGGATTGTGGAGGATGTCATGGTCTCTGTTGATTCTTGGGAATACCCTGCGGACTTCCTGGTCCTTCAGCCAAAGGCAAAAGTCACTGGATATCCCCTCATTTTGGGAAGGGCTTGGATAGCTACTATGGATGCTTACATCAGTTGTCAAGCTAGGAGAATGACCATCAAGAATGGGCCTATGTCCAAGCAGCTAGTCCTATATCCTCCTGCCCAACCTCTGTTAGAACATGACTTACCTCTCTGTTTGGAGGAGGGAGATGAAGATGAAGTCTACTCTGCACCAGTGTGCACAGTGGAAGCCACTAGGGGAGGCCCTCAAACCAAGGATGACCTGATTGAGAATTTGATTCAAAACCCACCTCTCAGTGTGCTCCCATTAGAGGAGTTGGTGGAAGGTATCCAAGCCAACACTGTAGTAGACCTTTGTGTGGCTGATCCGACCTCTCCCAGAGTTAAGAATGTGGAATTTGGCCCTAAAAGAGCCTTGAAGATCAACTCATCCCTATCCCCTTCTTAGGAAAAGGACCTGTGTAACCTTCTGAACCACCATTTGGATGCTTTCGCTTGGAGCTATAAGGAGATGAAAGGAGTCCACCCTTCGGTCTGTACGCATCACATTTACATTAAAGAGGATTGTAAACCAGTCAGGAAGCCTCGGAGGAGAATGAATCCAGCCCTAAAGGACATTATTAAAGAGGAATTGCAAAATTTTATGGATGCAGGATTCATCTACCCTATCTGTGACAGTGAATGGGTTTCTCCTCTGGTGCTTGTGCCCAAGAAAAATGGGAAGTGGAGAATCTGCATAGATTATCAAGAACTTAACAAAGCCACCAAGAAGGACCATTTCCCTTTGCCTTTCATAGATCAAGTGTTAGATGGGCTGGCAGGGAAGAAGTTCTTTTCTTTCCTAGATGGGTTCAACAGGTATAGTCAGATCGAAATCAGCTCAGAAGACCAAGATAAGACCACTTTCACTTGTCCATGGGGTACCTTTTCCTATTGGGTCCTTCCCTTTGGGCTATGTAACGCCCCTGCCACTTTCCAGAGAGCAGTACTGAGCATATTTGCTGAGTTGGTTCATGATTTGGTGGAAATCTATATGGATGACTTTACTCCTTACTAGTCCAACTTCCAAGAAGCATTGACTAACCTCGGTAAAGTTTTAACCAAGTGTATAGAAATGAACCTGTCCCTCAGTCCTGAAAAATGTGAATTCCTGATGACTGAAGGGACCGTGCTAGGTCATACCATTTCTCAACAAGGATTACAAGTGGATCCTAACAAAATTGCTATCATCCAAAAAGTTCCTCCTCCTCAAAAGGTAAGAGATGTTCGAAGTTTTCTGGGCTTAGCAGGATATTATAAAATATTCATTAAAGATTTTAGTAAGCTAGCCTCACCATTGTTTGGTCTTTTGGGGAAAGATGTTGAGTTTATATGGACTAACCAATGTCAAGAGGCTCTGGATGAGTTGAAAGATATGCTAGTAACCGCCTCAATCTTGAGAGGTCCAAACTAGGCCCTACCTTTCCACATCCACACTGACGCCTCGAACAAATCCATAAGGACAAGTTGAAGAGAAGCTACCATATGCCATATGCTTTGTCAGCAAAAACCTGTCCAAGGTAGAGTTAAACTATACTGTGACTGAAAAAGAGCTCCTAGCTGTAGTCCATTCCCTTAACAAGTTCAAACACTACATCACTGGTTATCAAACATTTGTACATACTGATCATGCTGCGATTATGTATCTGATGAATAAACCTAATGTAAATGCTCGTATCATTAGATGGTTACTATTATTGTAGCAATTTAATTTGACCATTGTTGACAAGCCAGGCAAGGAAAATGTTGTTGCTGATTTTCTGTCTAGATTAGATTTGCCTGCAGGTGAAGAAGGGACGGTAGATGATCAAATGCCAGATGAACACCTATTTGCTATTTCAGTACTCTCTCCATGGTTTTCTGATATAGCAAATTACTTGGTTTCAGCACAGTTCCCTCCACACCTATCCTCCAAAGGGAAGAGCAAAATTGTGAGGAAAAGTGCCCCATTCACTTGGATTGGGGGCAACCTATTTAAACTTGGCCCAGATCAGATCTTAAGGCGTTGTGTCAGAGAGGAGGAAGTTTTTGACATCCTCCTAACCTGTCATGATGGATCGTGTGGAGGTCACTTTGTAGCAAAAAGGACCGCCTTCAAAATTCTACAGGCAAGCTACTATTGGCAACTCTTCATCAAGATGTCAGAAGATACATCAGCCAATGTAACTGATGTTAAAGGATGGGGAAACCGACTTCGAGGGATGAAATGCCCCTCCAACCTCAAGTGAATTTCGATCCATTTGAGAAGTGGGGCATGGACTTTGTGTTTCCTATCAATCCTCTTTTAAAGCAAAAGTCTTACATCATTGTGTGTACAAACTACCTGACAAAGTGGGTAGAGACAAAGGCAATCAAGGTAGGGACAGAAGAAAAAGTGGCTGAGTTTTTGAGGAAAATATCTTTTACAAGTATGGCTACCTAAGAGAACTAGTCACAAATAAAGGAATTCAGTTCACCTCTAACCTAATTGAAGACCTGCTCGCTCATCACAAGATCAAGCACAGAGCCTCCACCCCTTATCATCCACAAGCAAATGGGCAGGTGGAGGTCACTAATATTGCTCTGGAAGAGATTTTGAGTAAAGTGGTGAGCAGCACCAGAAAAGATTGGGAAAATCGCTTGGTTGAGGCCACTTGGGCCTACAACACCACTTGGAAAACTACAACAAGTTTCACACCTTATGAGTTGGTCTACAGGAAGAAGGCTTTGTTGTTTATAGAATTTGAGTACAACAGATTGAGGTTGGCAGCTCAGTTGGACCTAGACCTCAGCCATGTACAATAGGAAAGATTACTACAACTGAATGGATTGGATCAACAGAGAATGCAGGCCCTCCTCCAGGCACCTTAACGAAAATCAATTTTATCCAGGAGATTGGGCGCTGCTATATTACTCGAGATACAAGGTTTTCGAGGGGAAGCTGAGGACAAGGTGGCTGGGACCATATACAGTGGAAAAGTGCAACGACAATGGTTCAGTACTTATCAGGACCATTGATGAAGAAGCCATCCCTATGCTCGTCAACGGGCATCGATTGAAAATCTATAGGAAGCCCCTTTCTAAGTAGGAGTTCATTGAAAAAATCAGTGCTGGTGGTGGAGCAGGGCCCTGTCTCTACTCCACCCACACCTTGATCATTAAAAAATGAAAGAAAAAAACAGAAAAAGAATAAAAATATTCTTGGGTGAAAACCTCTTAGAGGCGCCCGGGGCAAACAGTGAGGGTGAAAACCTCCTGGAGGTGCCCCAACTATCTCTCAAAAAAAAAGAGAGGAAAAAGAAAATAGAAAGAAAAAACAAGAAATAGACCTAATTTTTGTTGAATAATTGCAGGTTGGAGGGAAGACATTGCAAGTTAGGAGGGTCGCACAAAACAAGGACAGAGGTCAGCACCAGGCTGCAAGCACCCCGCATAAACACTTCCTCCATGACCACTCCCCTTTCCGAAGATTTGATCACATTTGGGTTAAGATTTCACCTTCTACATGAAGTTCTGGGCCTTCTACAGGAAGTTTTGTATCTTCTACAGGAAGTGCTATGTCTTCTACAGGAAGATCCTGTAGAACCTTCAAACATGCCAGAATTGATCTTGGAAGAGAATCCAAAGGTTAGAATCTGCCTGTTAGGCCTGCAAACACCCTTGTTTCTGTCCATCACCATATGTCACCCTGTTTCATCTCTTTACACCTCCGTTGCAGCCATCCTATTATTTGTTCCTGCACAGTCACACAAAAAAAACCCTGTTTTCCTCATACTGCGAGCAAGAAATTTTAAGTGACAAATCAAGCAGTAGTGTCTCACTCACCATACCTATCAATCTCCATCTGGACTCCTCATCAACCAAATCCCTTGTCAGCAGTAAAGCCCTGCTCGTTTTAGCTTGCATCCCAGGAGGAGAAGTAGCTACAACACATCCTACAAGAATCCTGTAGTAGCTGATCCCTCTGGAAGACATACTTTGGAGACAGGGACAAGCAAAAACTACAAACGAAACATGCAAAGGGCTCATCTTGAACATGAAAATATCATCAGCAGTCGAAGCCAAGCAAAACATGTGCATGCAACGACAGCAACCGATGGAATGGATTCCAAAACCCGTGCATGCAGCATCAACGAATGAAGGAATGGGTTCCAACACCCGTGCATGAAGCAGCATCAAATGAAGGAGTGGTTCCAAGACTCGAAGTCTGCATAATGTGGCCGTGATCACACAGGTAAGTGCCTAAACTCATTCGCCAATTGCATAAACTATATTTCAAAAGCTGCATGCCTATGGAGATGGTTTGAATTTGAATGGAATCGGTGGCTAGTCAACTGGCCACCCTCGGCTAGTTACATTGCCTCATGGGATATGAACGAGCCCAGTTACATTCAAAATTACCGATGAGATGTGCAGCCAACATGTGTGGAGTGTCCATTCAGGGAGAAATCGTCGGGACTGGTAGTGGTGGCGGTGGTTAATGGCTTAGGGGAGGTGATGACGGTCAGAAACACGCAGAGAAATTATGGCCATGACGTCGGATCAATGGTTCATTCTGGCCACCTGATTCCCTCACCCTGAATTGCGCCGCAGCTGAAAGATGCTCGGCTGAAACTCACACCACCTTCTGTTCATTTTGCACTTGCAATGTCCTCGACTGGAGTACGTGTTCTCCGCTTCCAAAAACTATTAACCAGTCATTCTCCACCGGTTTTTCTACTTGTTTTTGAAACTCTCCTGCGTATCGGGCTCGCTCAGAGGCACAGTGACATTCTACAGGAACCGGGGGGTCTTCTACAGGAAGAGTTCTACAGGAAAGATTGCACAGCTTTTCGGAGCAGGGAATCCTAGGATTTTTCTTTGTCGAATTTGGAGCTCCAAATGAGGTAGGCTAAAAAAAACTCCTCAATGCATGGTATGTTTTACAAAGGTCATGAAATGAATGGCATCAGGTTGGAAAATCAGAGGAAAAATCTGCCTGTGAATTGGAAGTAAAACGTTTGCCTGTGTATTGCACTAGGTTTCCCAATTGTTTCTGCATCAAGATTCTCCTCCATGTTTCCTCTTTTTAAAATTATCCTATAGGGAAGGTATATGCAGCTGTGGGGGCCAGCCTATGTGTGAAAAATTTTGAATTTTGCATATCTGTATGTGTGCTGAGAAGAAAACTTAATCTCTGTACTATGTCTGTAGAAACAAAACTCTTCCTTTCATAAACAGACAACCAAGTTATGGGTAGCAGTAGTCTTAAAACCAAGGAATTCTTGCCAATTGATATTGAACATCCGAGAAATTCCTTCTTGAGTCGAGGGGGAAACCATATACAACATTCCCTTTTATGATCAAAGCATAAAAAGAGCAATCTCACCATGCTAGGGGGATTCATAAGGAAATAACCCTCGGACTCTAGCAAACTTCACGAGCATCCTGAGGTGTGGACCTTTTCACACGGGCCAATTGGATGTCCTTCTTTGACAAAATTCAGGGTCATGACGAGGATATAACTGAGGAATTTTTAATGTCCCTGAGACCTCAATCAAAGACAAATGCCACAGTTAGTTTTAGGGGTTTGACCCTAGAACTTACCCCTGAGATCATCAGTCGAGTTACTGGTCTACCATTAGGGCTCCCTTGGAGCAAAGAAGAGAGGTCATTGGGCCAAGCTGCTAAGAAAACATTCTTTTTGCCCGAGGAACATCCTATAGAAGACAAAAATGGGGTGAGGAGAACCAGCTTGCCTCCTCTATGGAGTGAAGTCAGTTTCTAAATCATGAAGTACATTACATGTGACGGAAGATTTAGCATCATCTATGGTTATCATTTCAGGTTGTTGTGTGAACTAAGACATCGAATTGATATACCTCCAACCAAGAAACTGAGCATTCCCTATTTTTTTCTTCAGTCACTAATTGAATGTGGTACAAAATTGAATGAAGGGATCCCAGATCAGTTGGCCCATCATGGGCTCATCAAACTATTAGTGGAAGATGCCCTGCACACCTACATTGTCCCCATATCTTGGGAAATCTTCCAAAACATGTCTAGGGATGATAATATTAGAATTTTAGCTGAAAACATCACCCCATCGAGCAATGAGGAAGGTGAACACACTAAAGAAGGTGAGAAAACAAATGGTGAAGGAACACGGGACATTCAAGCACAACAAGAACATAAAGAAAAAAGAGAAATGGGCCAGATTGTTGAGCCTAAAATAAAGGAGGAAACAACAGCAAAAAAACCAAGAGAAAAGAGAATGCAGAGTTGATTAGAGAGGGCTAAAACACCCTAAATGAAGGTTGTCATAGCCAAAGGAGGCACACAAAAACAAAAGGAAAAGACACATCCTGAAATAGCAGCAACACAGACAGAAACAGTTGACACAGGGACTTCTACAGGAAGCAGAGAAAAAGAATAGCAAGAGGAGAAATCACCTAAGATATTGGCAAGGGAGGCAGCAAATATGCTTGTTTCCTTAAGCACACCTCCAAAACAAAAAGGGAAGAGAAAAAGGCAAACCTCCATGTACTTTAAAGCAGGAGGAGCACACGGATCAAAGTGGGTAGACCCCAGCCTCAATCAAAGGCGCCAATTGTCATTGAGGACACAACACCTAAACCAAAAGAAGAGTCTCCGCAAAGATATCCATCACCTATGAACGAGGAAGCCCAAAAACCTCCACCTAGTGAGAGAAAATTAGGTTGGTGGACTCAAAGACAACTCTACAGGAAGCTGAGACATCTCTACAGGAAACTCTAGCTAAGCTAAGGGAGATCGAGAAACTGGAGGAAAAGGTGGCCAAACTATCATAGGAAGAAGAAAAGACCAAGGAAATACTGGAACCAAGCCCCCAGCTAGCTTGGGCTCATACTATAACCTGTTAGCAGCCGGGAAGATAATTCCTCAAAAATTTGTGGTGCCACTTTTCTTTGCACTGGAAGAAGAAAGGGTTAGGACTCACACTCGGATGAGGATTGCCAAGTCTAAGGTTGTGGCAGACATAGGCCACCTGGAAGAACAACTCAAGGAATCAAGAAAAGAATTGACCATGGTAAGGCATGTGGAAAGCAGTTAAAGGGCCAAACTACAAGAAGAGAATGAGCTGCTGAAACAGCAGTTGCATCTACAGGGAAGTCATAGGGAAGATGGGCCCTCCATTTTGGGAGAACAGTAGCAGCAGTAAAGGCCTCCAGTAGACAAAGAAACCCCTGATGAACAACAAAGAGAGGATAGGCTGCAGGCTGAGGTTGAGGTGCTAACAAAATAGCTACAGGAGAAGGAGTCACAAGCAGTAGAGGAAATACAATTTCTAAAGCAACAGGTGCAAGAGAAAGAAGCCCAACTGGCCTGCATGGCCAGCTGGGTAGTAGAAGCCTTGCAATGTAGGCAACCTGTCAAGTCATATGCCTTATATCTTAAAGATCAATGTTTGCAGTTCCATATTAACACCTTGGCCCAAACGGGCACCATTCCATTTCAAAATTACCATCAATTCATGGCTTTGTGCGACAGTATCTCAGTAGAAGATAAGGCCAAGTTATTAGAATTCTATTTACACAACTTGGCCCTTCCAAACATGAATTTGTGGGACCCCATTGCTGCATTGGATGATGTGCAACTTATGGCCATGGCCTCTTGGTTAAATCATGAGGAAAAGAGAGCAGCAGAGATTCAGGATATTATGAACAAGGAGCTAAGTGAGCCACTCATGATCAGAGCAGAACCAAAGGATCCCTCAGCCTTAATATATGCCCATCAGCACCTAGCCAACAACCCTCAGGTTCTACCAGATTACATTGAGCGACAAGCTCAAGCCATTGCTCACTTTAAGGACATGGAAACACTGTTGGGGGATAATTGCATTCATGCTTGCACAAGGAGGTGGAACACACTATCCCACAGTCTGAAAATAAGAGAATACCACTCCCCAACAAGGATGAGGGAGGCCTTGGCAAGAGTACCACTCTACAAATAGTCAATGCACAATCTGCAGGCCAACTGGATCGGCCTAAAGTTCAGTCCTCCCTTGCTTTTAGGACTGTTGGAAGGGGTCAAAGAAGAAGAGGCGCATAGGAAGTGGGAGGAAGTAGAGAGAAAAGCAGGATTTCATGACCGAGAAGAAGACATCACCTTGGAAACCTGGGATGTTAGAGAGGCAGTCAAGGCAATCAAAGATGATGAGCTAGATTAGTTGCTTAGAGGTTGAGCAACCCTTTTAGAGGGGGGTGATGATGAGCCCCAAAAGTTGGTAACTTATTGGGCTCATTATTGCTTATTATTCTTGATTAATCCACAATTCTTCATAGTTTATGCATGCTTTTGAGTATATTTATTTTAATTGATGAATGAGAATAGTCACTTGACCATGAAGTCTAATATGTGGTTATTGCAGATTTTTGGACAACTCTTGGACCAAGGTCAAGCATTTATGAGCCAATTGACAGCCAAAAACAAGGGAACAAGGTTGGGGATTTGTAGGAAGGGTGTCTTCTGCACTAAATTGCCCCTTCCTCGAATTCTCCACCATCAGCTCGGAGTTCAACAGGCCACCAAAGATGATTCCCAAGGGCAGCCAAGCAGCTTTTTGTAAAGTGACTGATTACTTGCAGTTTGAGCAGCCAAGCCCCTTGAGTTAAGGAGGGTTGTTGGAGGGCCGTGTAGTGCATAAGAAGGAAGGCTTCCAGCCTTCATATTTTACTTTTGGAACATTTGTATTTCGCACTTTAGTGCTGCTCTGTTTTTCAGCTCATTTTGGAGCTTTTGTCGTAAACATTTTTGTGACATGGTTATTTTATGAGTAATGGAGATCAATTTCATTTTGCATCAGCTCTTAGCTTCTTCTTAGGAGCCTGTAGATCTTGGGGTTGGGCCCAAACCAAGTGTTAGGACCTCCTCTGTGTACTGTTATATGTTTTTGCTGTATTCATAAAATAATTTCCGCTAGTAGATTAAAATCTTGCTTGGTTACTTAGGTCATTTTTGATGATTGAAATAACTTTTCATGTTTCAGGTTGATTTGATAGGTTGGTAACAGAAAATATCTTCGAGAAAGGCCATCAAGCAACCCTTGATCTCACCTCTCCCTCCTTGGTACCATGAACTGAGGCCAAGGTGTCCTTGCTACCACAAAAACACTGTTCTTGCTTCTTCATGCAATTGCTAGTGTTAGATTCTTAGTTGCAAAAGTTGGTACGAGTTGTGATTACATGCTTGGATCCATTATTGCTTAGTTATCATAGTTATCTTACATGATTTTCTACCAATAAATTTATGTTCATCATGGTTGCTGGTTTCTAGGTCAAAATACTTAGATCTTTGGTTTGCATAGTCTTTGTTTGGTCAGTTTTGGAGAATAGTGTGTAGAACACCTATGATACCTTCCTACCTACCCTTCCTCCATTGAGTAACCTGCTCCAATCCCCCAACTCAGATTCCTCCCCATCGTTTGCCACTCTTTTCTAACTTGACCTAATTTCCACATCTTTGTGCAAATGTGCTTCTTCCATTCTCGAAAAGAATCCAACCACCTTAATCACTCCTCAGCCTCATTCACTAGGTCTTAGACCTCCTCACACCCTCATCCAACCTCCATCTCCACTTCTCCACCTATCTTCCACCATCAACCCTCCAAAATCCCCTTTCGGAACATCCTGTAGAACCATACAGACTTCCTGTAGAAGCTCGCAAGATCGGTTTCTTGAGACCTGAACACTGTGAAACTCTCTGGAAGGGTGCTAGGGACCCCTTAGGCCCTCGTCTCACCTTCCCAACCTCCTGCAAGCACCCTCACCATTTCCTTTCATCAAACAACCTCTGCACACTCAAAAAAAATTAAAACACATGCGTAATAATTCTACAAGATTACTCAAAAGTACAAAAAGATGTTCCTTTTCAGATTTCACTTCAGAAGTAGCTTAGACACATGCACTTAACCTTCCCAAGAGTCAATGGCATCCCTTTCTGTAGCTTTCATCCTTTTTCTTGCACTAGTAGGGTTAGTCGGTAAAACTAGGGTTTATTAGGGTTTGCATTTCCTTTCACCTTTTAGTTTCTTTCTGCAAGTAGATTAGCCTCCTTTGATTTAGCTTTCATCCATCAATTAAAAGCTTCTTCTAAAAGCTCATAGAATTTGGGTTAATCTCCTAGCGGACTTGTGCCACTTGATGAAGTGATAGCCTACAGCAAGAGCTAGTACTTGTGCATATAGTACCGTCGCTTCCAAGTTTGTTACGAACTACCGGGTTGATAAAAGTAAAGAAGGGAATCTTAGGAGTTGCAACATTATTGTTGCAATACTGGAGCCCACTAGTAGCACCGTTAACGCTGCATCTAAGGAACACGTTGTCATAGCAAAAACTATCCACTCAGACCGAGGCCTTGGAGATTGCATGAGACCCCGATACAACATCCTAACATGGGAGTTCAACAGATCCACGTGTAGTTGAAAAACTTGTGTCTTGAGATGCAGAGTTTGAAAAAAGATAGGTTAGCGCACCCAGAAGTGCACGAGGAGGCATGGTGCATAAATTGCAAGGGCCAAGGACATGATAATGACCATTGTCCAATCTTCGCGAACTACGTGGCGGGAGGAGGACCAATGCCACTGAGACGAGAGGCACAAGCAGGACCGAGCACAACGCCTACATTATGGTGCACGATTTGTCAGATAGGGGGGAAGAATTCTATAGATAGCTACCATCTATTACAGAAGTATACACAAAGTTCCTAGCAGTTGTTTTCTAATTTCTACAAATGAGTAGGCCACGATGAGCGCACCTGTAGAAGTTATGAACTGATGATGGATCAGACTCCTACCTACAAAGTTCAAACTGAAACATGGGCCCTAGATCAAAATGTAGGGATGGCGCGCACTAGATTTCAGGGGCGCGGATGAGGTCGAGGTGGAATGGGACCAGAAGAGGTCGCTGCCAACTGATATGTTACAATTGCAGAGGATCGGGACATCATGCCTGCGATTGTACAAATTTGATGAGACCATCATGCTTATATTGTACCCAGTTTGATCATGAGACAGAGGACTATCCCACGCTCATAGTGAGTTTGTACGATAAAGGAACACTCCAACCTCCCCTAACTCAGAACCTGCAAATCAGGAGGTCTGAGCCACGCAAGGAAGACCCAAATTTAAATATTATGCTCCGAAGTGGTATCACGATAGGAGATGAAAAAGGAAAACAACTTGAAGAGAGTGCCTGGATTCACAAGGCTCCAACAAAGGAACCAAAATTTGATTTGGAGCACGCTAAGGAGATATTCATTGAAGCTAAGAAGAGCTTCGCAGAGGCCTCCACTTCAAGTAGTAAAGACAAACTGGAAACTTAAATGGACCCATCAATGCTCACTACCTTTTTGGAGACATTCATGAAGCTGCTGCGAGATAGCAAGGCTGTGAAGGGGCTACAAGAACTCATAACTAGATGTGTTGGGACCATGCCAGGAGAACCACGTGTAACCCGGAAGCTCGAGAAGCACGCAATGGGAAGGGGAAGAGAGATGAAATTAACCGCATAGATCGGGGAATATGAATTAGATCAAGTGATTTTGGATCTAGGATCGGACGTGAATGTCTTGCCAAAGAAGATATGGGAGCGCATGGGCAGGCCTTCGTTGTGATGGTATCCTATTCAATTGTGAATGGTCAACTAGCAAAAGATCCTACCTATGGGAAGATTGCAGGGAATAACGGTATATATCGAAGGTGCAAGCGTGCTGGCAGATTTCGAAGTGATAGAGATTGTTGATGACAACAATCCCTATCTCGCACTACTGGGAATAGATTGGGCCACTGACATGAATGGAGTCATAAATATAAAGAAGCATAAGATGATTTTTGAGAAAAAGTCACTGCACGTAGTGGTACCTTTAGACCTTGCAGAAGGATCGTGCTACATAGAGCCGGTGCACGACTATGATAGAAACAATGATCTAGACTGTATTTACAAGATAACAGCACAAGAGAAGGACTGGGTGAATCCAACAGTGGATGGCAAACTCTCATGGGAGCATGAAAGCTCTTGCACCTCAGATTCGGATCAGGAAATAAAACGATGGCAGAACTAGTTACACGAGGTAACCACGCTCAATTGTAACATGATGACAAGGTCACTACGGTGTGTGAAAAAATAGGTAAGAGATCTGCCTATGTATGACGGGTTGAGCGAGGTGGATGATTTCCTAAACAAATTTGAAAGAGAAGTACCGGAACAACAACGTTTTGACTCTTTGAAATGGGTACTGTGCACTATGCCGGCAAGATGGTGGGGTACGCATCAAAGAAGTTTTGAGGACTGGCGCAAATGTTGAAGGATGATGCACATAGGGTTTGGGATGCCTCAGCTGTGGCTAACAAACACGTATGATGGACGAGATGATCCACATGCATACCTCGCGAAATGGACCAAGGTCTACGGGGAAGAGCCACAACCTGAGCGGGTGCACCTGTTCTGTCGTACCCTGGATATCATACCCATGAATTGCTATACTGAGACAAAGCTCTGCCATGGCATGAGAAAATGGGATGTCTTGCATGAAGGATTCCTGTTAACCTTCACATTTGAGGATCATTGGTGGGAAATTGTTGATGATGCGCTACAAGCAGCAAGAGCAACTATATTCAGAATAACCAGGAGCCAATGGAAGTGCTTCAGTCGGAATGGGTGACCTAGCTGAGCTGCACGCTAGAGTGTTACAATGTCAATGTTGAGGAGGATGATGAGGATCCATGAAAAATCAACATTCTAGAAACTGAAGGCTATCGTGAGATTCAAGGACCATTGATTGAAGATCTTTAGATCACTGCGCTGATGGAGAAACTATTGAAAAAGGATGTCACATTCTGTTGGAATGACAATTACATGAAAAGCCTGGATGTCCTAAAGGGGAAATTGGCCTCTGCTCCAATCCTTGTCTTCCCAAAATGGGATGTGGAGTTTCATGTCCATGTTGATGCGTCATGTATCGTGCTGGGAGCGGTGCTCACACAAGAGGGTGGAGAGGGCTTCGATCACCCTATCGTGTTTGCAAGTCGTAGATTGTCCAAATCTAGAAAGAACTATTTCACAACCGAGTGCGAGGGATTGGCTATGGTGTACGTGCTCCTAAAATACCAGCACTATTTGCTAGGACGACATTTCAAGATGTATACAGACCATTCCACACTAAAGTACTTGGTCAATAACCCTGTGTTGGGGGGGCACATATGTAGGTGGCTCTTATTGTTCCAAGAATATGACTTTGAGGTCATGGTAAAACCTAGATGCCTGAATGTAGGACCGGATCATTTGTCGCGTATTGAGATGGGTGAGGAACCTACTAGTTTGGAGGAAGCATTACCTTATGTACAACTCTTTGCTGTGTGCATCGCGGACAGACACTTCGAAGATATAATCCACTTTCTGACAATAGGGTCTGCGCCAAAGCAATACTCCGTCCAATAGAAGAAGGAATTGGTGGTGCGCACAACAGATTTTTCTATCATCATGGGGCACCTATACAAAATGGGAAATGATGAGATATTGCGAAGGTATGTACCCGAATTTGAACGAAGTCATATCCTTGCGGAAGCACATGGGGGCGATGTAGGAAGACACTATGCAAGATGAGCGACTACACAAAAGATTCTCCGCGTAGGGTTGTGGTGGCAAACCCTTCATCGGGATTCAAAATCACATTGTAAGGCTTGCGATATATGTCAAAGGACCGGTAAACCATTGCGAAGGGACGAAATTCTTTTGAATCCACAAATGGTGTTGCAACCCTTCGAAAAGTGGGAAATCGACTTTGTGGGACCTATCAAACCCCAGGGAAAAATGGGCACACTGTACATCATCACCGTGACGGAGTACCTGACGCGCCGGTCGGAAGTGCAGCCGATCAAATATTACACGACCGCCACGACTGTGAAGTTTTTGTTTGAATACGTGTTGACTCGATTTGGCTATCCAAAAATATTAATGAGTGATCGTGGTACACATTTCCTGAATGAAACCATGAGCACGCTCACAGAAGAGTTCCAGGTATATCGCCAGAAAAGCATACTGTATCACCCACAAGTCAATGGGGCACTAGAAGCGTTCAATAAAATACTGAAGATTGCGCTAACCAAAGTGTGCAACACGTAGCGAAGCGATTGGAACCTGCACGTACCTGCAGTATTATGGGCTTATAGGACAACGTGCAAGAAACTGATGGGACAAACACTTTTCTAGTTAGTTTAAGGCATCGAAGTTGTCATGCCAATGGAGTATATTGTACCTAGTATGTGCATAGAAGCCCTCATACGTATGATGAACCGCGAAGCTTTGGAAGAAAGGCTCGCACAATTGGAAGAACTTGAGGAGGAATGGTTCCTGGCTGGTTTTCATCAGCAGGTACAAAAGCAGTGTGAAAAGGCCTAGCACAATCGCCATATTAAGTTGCGCACCTTCAAGTTAAATGACTTAGTGCTGTTGTATGATAATGAGTTTGAAAAATTCCTAGCAAAGTTCAGAATGCATTGACTAGGACCATACGTGGTTAAGAAGGACAAAGACGGAGGCTCAATACAACTAGTCAAACTAAATGGAGAACCTTTCCCAAGCAAAGTGAATGACAACTGCTTGAAGCCCTACACGGGTGGCCTAACTATCTGACTAACTGGCATAAGCACAGTCTTCGCGCTCCAAGGATCCGAACCAAGGCGCAGGAATGTAAACAAGTGAAAGGGATACCAGCAACGATACAGAGCAGCATATCAGACATAAAGGTCTCATAACAGTGTATGCAGTAGATCTAGTAAGCAGTAGATCAATGTGTTGTTGACCTCTATGCAGCTCGATAATAGTTGGAGGGACTCCACACAAATATCACCACACCGACAAAGTGACTCAAGGGTGAGTTACGATGTTTGTTTTGGGGGCCTGTTGGGCATGGAATCCCCCCAAGGAATGTTTTGGGGCTCAAAGCCCAAGTATTGACTGAATCTTGTTGTAAAGCTCCATGAATTGTGGGTGCAGGGCACGAAAGTATGATAGAGTCATAGGGTTATCTACCCTAGTTTTGTAATGTAATGTGAGCAGGATAGACCTACCCATGGTTTGCGGACCATGGGATTGTATAAATAGAGCAAGGCTCTAAGTAAAGATAAGAATAAGGATAGAGAAGAGGAACATGTCTAAGTGATTGAGTCATGAGTGTAAAGTGTACCTTTGGGTCGTACAGTAGGAGAAGGCTCTACAGCTGAGTGCGCGGAGCCCTACAACTGAGTGCGCAGGGCAGAGTCGAGTCTGTAGCCAATGAAGGAATTAATAAAGAGAATTTTTATCATAATTCTGTGTATCTTGGGTTAATGCGTGTTTGATATAGTTTGCAAATATACTATTTATTTACTATGCGCACCTATATGAATGGTTTATGTTGTTAAGTATAACTTAAAGCATGCAAGTAGGCTAAGATAATCAACTAACATTAGAATACCAATAAATTCTTGGGTAATAATGTAGAAGCACAATGTTCAACCCCTGAGTAGGCCTGTGCATAGGTAGTATATTGGGCCGCAAGGTACGGGAAAGTGCGCGAAGCAACCTGCGTGCAGGGTCAAGCCGTGAACCACTTGAACTCGTCAGACATCTCCAGGGTGCGGAAGCCTGGTTCTAGCACCCTCCCATACTACTTCGAGTGAGACCTCAGTCTGCACTCCATGGACTGTTGCCAAAAGGTCCAGTAGTACCATGATTTGTTTAGCTAAATCAACTCTGAACCTGGGTGAGGCCCCGCTAAGCCAACAATATTTCTTTTCTCTTAAAATATTTTCTTAAAATCGCCCTCCATGTAGTAGTGTCGAATGCAACAATAGACAATTTGTCTCTAATCGTATCAGCATATATGAAAGGGACAGAAGAGGAATTGATGTCCGAGAAATCTTATCAGTAAAAGTTATCACGTTCTTCTTAATCGACTACACCCACAAAACAAAGACCCCAACAAATTATTTTCTTTATATAAGATAATGTGAACTATAAGTAAAATAAAAACCTCGTTATAGGTGCAAGACAGTGGTTGCTTGCAAGCTAGAAAACTTAGGGCGCACTGTCAGAGTCAATTTTGCATTTGTTAGATAATATTGTCTTAAATTGATATGTTTGTGCCTTAATTGTTAATTGTATTAAATAGATTTCATCTAAAGTGGCCATTCTCTTAAATATAAAGTTTTGTCTTAAAATATTTTTGCCTCAAACTGTTTTTATTTTAAATATAAAGTTTTGTCTTAAAATAATTTTGCCTTGAATTGTTTTTGTCTTAAATTATTTTTGTCTTAAATATAAAGTTTTGTCTTTAAATGTTTGTCTCAAAATACTTTTGTCTTAAATATAAAGTTTTGTCTCAAATTATTTTAGTCTTAAACATAAAGATTTGCTTTAAAATATTTTTGTCTCAAACTACTTTTGTCTTAAACTATTTTTGCCTTAAATATAATGTTTTGTCTTCAAATATTTTTGTCTCAAACTCTTTTTGTCTTAAAGTTTATATTTAATACAATTCAATTGATACTAAATTTTAATGTAAAATAACCAAAATAAAAAGTGATTTTTTGAGACAAAAGATTTCTTTTGTCTTAAAAAAATGTCTTAAAAGTGCACTTATCACATTCATTCACAAAGGGAGTTTTAAAATTGTGAATAGAGTCAATATAAATTTGTAGGTATTGGGAGGAGGGGATGTGGGGTGGTTATTTGGCAAGGAAGGTGGGGTTTATAGGTGTTCGGGGTTATAAAAAAACTATTTAGTAAAAGTAGGGAATATCTATAAAAATGAGGGTTATTTTTATTATAAAAATGTATTGGGATGGGAGTTTAACTAAAATATTTTGGGACGTTTTTATCAATATATATATTCTTTGATATCTCATGGATGTGGGTGTTATGAATCAAGTTGACTAAAATGAGACTTAGTGGCCATGGCACAGGAACACTTGATTTAGTCACTCAAAATAGAATGAACATTTAGCTAAGATAACATCTAATTTAATATGACCCTTTGAATTCGTTAAATGGAATAAAATAAATGGTCACCATTAAAATAGAGCAATATCTAATTTAGTGGATCCCTTCAAATTCCTTTAATAAAATGAATTGAACAACCCAATGCGATAGTCAACTTCAATGCATGAAGAAGGGGCATGAGAAAATATGAGATTCACATATCCATACAATTTAAATCTCTATAGAAATAGAATCTTTTACACCTTTAGAAACTTCTACTCAAACCCTGTATTCTCATAATTCAAGAAAGCATTCGCACCAACCACCAATTGTACATTCGCATAGCTAGCATTCCCTGCTGCTTAGTTTAATTATTGAACTTTGAAAGATATGAACCAACTCTCACATTTGAACAAGGGCTACAAAACAACTACAGTCATTTAGTTTAAATATAGTTAAATTAGAGTAAAAAACAATAAAGACATATAACTTTATATTAATAAAAATTACAAATAAAATAGCAAGATAACTCATGATTGCATTATGTGAGGCTAGGCAGAGATAACAAGAACTCTATTTGTGGATGGTTTTTTTATAAACTTTAATATCATATTTGGTCATTTTAATTTATTATTTGTATAGAATTGTATGGAAAATTTATATTTTTTGACAAAAAATACAATTGTCTTCTAAAAATGCTCTTATGGGAAAAGACGAATGTGTGGTGTTACATTAAAATATAGTTAAATTAAAATGTATGTTATTGTTAAATAGGTTATTTTTATTATTAACTTGTACCATACACTTGATTAAAGTAAAAGACAATAAAAGAAAAGATTGCAATTGACAAATGGCTCATAAACTCAATGATTTCATCACCAACCCCATCCATGCATGTGAATGGAATATTATGCATGGATGGAGAGGAAATCTTAGAATAATCACATTAGGCTATTAATGTTCGATGGTGATAACTAATTTAATTTTATGTCTTCACCATCATTTAATTTTAGTTACAGCTTTAATTTATTATAGATTTAAAAAAAACCATTAATAAAACAATGAAAATTATCTCAATCTTCTAGTTATTCTCTCCTGGCATTTAATAGAAATACTCCAGCAAAAAAACTAAACTTTAGAGGTTTATTAGTTTTATGGAATTCTCCTTGAATTCTTCTTAAACAAATATTATCGATGTCCCAAGGTTATAATGGGAATTTTGTTGGAAACAAATGTCTTATCCCGAACAAAAAAATAAACAGTACCAATGTCCAAGGTTATAATGGATATTTTGTTCCAAATAACATTAATCTTAACATGATTGTTGCAAATAACTTGAATCATTTAAAATCCATAATATTTGATAAGACTCAAACTAAGCCCTATCACACTCATAAATAATGATTAATCACATTAAATGTTATTTCTTTCCAAAAACTAAAATATAAGAATTAAAATAAAAGTGTTGTTTCCCATCATTAATAATTAGATTATGCTCATGAAATAAACAAATGCATTTTTATGGAGAAATGAAATATGAATCTCTTTAAGTTGGTATTTAAAAAATGATGATAAAAATACTTTAACACTCCTTGATTTTTATTGTGCTAAAGCCTTTCATAGTTTTTGTAATTAATCTTAATAAATTTGAAAAAAAAAACAAAATTTCACTTAAATAAATTAAAAAAAAAAATCATTCTAATAAACAAAATCAATTAATAATTATAATTTTACATACAATACATATATATATAAACATTTATATATAAACATTTTTTTAAATGACGTAAGAGCATCCAAGTCCTCTATATACTAACATAGAAGTATCAGAGAAAATGTGTAAGAAACATATGGAAAACAAGGATAAGATTCACATGTCACAAAGGGAATGGACAAAGGTGTAGAACATGGTTCCGTACACCAGGAGTACAGAAGGAATGCACATCCTTTTGGATAGGGGTGGCTAGATAATCTAAAATTGCAAAAGTGTTAAAGAGTAGTTATACATTTAAGTCACATATAAGGAAACATAACTGAGCTGAATTGAATGAAATTCCAAGAATGTACCACCCAAATCTTTTCCATATTAAAAAAGAAAATAGAGTTGGATATCACTCTCTCAAATGTAGAGTTGAAATAAATGGGTTGAATAGTTTATTGTTAGTGATTTCAGTGATTTCCTATCCAAGTGAGCGAAGCTTTGCTTCTACCATGCTCGTCTATAATAATTATTCATATTTTGTTCTATGTTAAATCATACTCTCTTCATTTCTAACAACTTAAAAGGTGTGGTTTAACTAGGTGAGTATAACCATTCAACTTTCTAGTGAGTTATGTTGTTAGGTGTATACCCTATGTAATAATATGATGATAATGTTAAAACCAAAAGACATATTAAAAAGACATGAATAACATGGGTCTCACGGTTATGCAACATATGTTCATAAGCATTAAGCAAGAAGTTAATGGATTGTGGATGTGTAAAATTTTTAATTTTCCAAAATGGTTAGTAAAATTGTCCATAATGACGATATCGGTAATGATGAGCATGCACCATGGACATGTGACATGTACCTCATGGTACACATTAATGAGTGACAAAGATATCATAGTCTCTTAATTTGGGAGTGTTTATGTATACTATAAATTGAAGAAGGTGCACACATGAAAAGGGAAGCTTGAATTTCAATGTAACCATATTTATGATTTTGGTATATAAAAGTTTAAATTTCAATAAATTTGTGACTAGAAAAAGGTCTATTGTGTATAAGATTAACTTGTACTTAAACTTTAGCATAGCATGTAGTTGAACGATCAATATCTCCTAATTCATTACTATGCTTTGATTTCTTTTATATATTTGTATATATTTTGATTTCTTGTTTTTTTTTTTTTTTTTGTAAATTAGACTAATTCTATTAAAAAGAGAAGAGTATAGTGCAATCAAGCTTGCATGCAAGCGAAGCAGAAAAGCAAGGGGGGCCAAGGAAATAGGCACCACCTTGCTCCTTGGCTAAGAACCAGGAGAGGGCTAAAGAGAACATGGAATAACAAAGAACCGGAACTAAGCAGAGAGAACTACCCTGAGGGGATTGTTACTGTCACACGACTTTTTTTTCCTTTTTTCTTGCTTACTTTGACCCATTCAGTGGAATTTGGCTGAGTCGAAACAAGTTGAAGACTGTTCTGCCCTAGCGGCGGAAAATCCTTCTCAGAATCTGAGGAAGAAGTGGGATGAGCACGTTTCTGAGAAATCTGAGAGACGGAGGGGTTTGTCGGATCATCCAAGGGAGCATCCAGCGGAATCTCATCGTTCAGCCTGTCTGCAACTATTTCCTCCTCATCTGAACTGGTGGAGTCTGAATTTTCCATAGGCGGAGGAGGCGCACAGGGGTTCCAACTTTTGGACTTGGGCTTGTGCTTAGGAGTCTTCTTTTTGTCGAGGTACTGGGGACAGGAACTTTGGAGATGTCCTGTTTGATGACAATGGCAGCAGCGGAAAGCTGTGTTCTCGTAATCCAAGGTTTGAGTCCAATGGAAATCTCCATACTTGAGATTAATTTGATCCGGCAGTCCTCTACTTATATCTATTTCTGCACAGAATATACCATATATGTAGAGCCCATTTTCCTTCCGCGAAGAGTCTACAGACAGGTATCTTCCTAAAGTTTCTGCAATTGCTAAGAAGACCGAAACGTGCCATAGATGCACCGGAAGGTTCAGGAGCCTGACCCAAATGGGAGTCTTGGTGATAACAATTGTAGAAGGGTCAAAGTCTGGAAACCAAGGAGTAAGAAAAAGCCCTGCCGAGCCCCAAAACCAAGGGCCTCCCGTTCAGGCCTTCTGATAATCTTCATCTCGGTCAAAAACCACAATGAAGAATCCTTTTGAACATAAGTGTATCTCGCTTTTTTTAGTCCAATTGGTATGAATCCATTGGTATAGATCTGATGTGCGAGGCCATAGCCCATTGAATCTACATACAAGAGCGGCTTCTGCATAAAGCTGATATCGATCATCAATCCCAGGATGGGAGAGATTGATAGAAGGAATGTCCTCTGATTTGTCTACCAGAAAGGGCTTTGGAGCCTCAGATTGATGGCCTGCTGATGGAGAAGGCTGTGAATGGGCAGCATCTTTGTGGACAGCATCTTTATAGGAGAAAGAAGGGGCAGAGGATGTCTGCCTAAAGGAACCACCTCTCAAACGAAATGTAGCCACAATAGAGGCATCCCTTTGAATGTTGTAATAGGAAAGAGGAAGGGTATTCATGAGTTGCTTACCCTTGTATAGCAGTCTGAGGTAATAGGAAGGGATTCCTAGCCGGCTTTCAAGATTTTGCACGAGATCCTGCACAAGATCCGTAGCGCGCGCCCATTGCATTGTCGTCTTGCCCGAGAGGGTGACTTGGATTTGAAAAGCAAGTGAGTCTTCAAGCATATCTGGTTCAGATCTGGCCCCTGCTGCCTGGTTCAAACAGATCCAGGATTCCTTCGATCCATGGCGAGGAAAGGGAGAGACTTCTTCTCTGCATTTGGCTTGATCGCCCCGGGCGGCGCAAGCATTAATTATGCAGGGAAAAAATACTTGGAATCCTCTTGACAGAGTTCCAACTCTTGTGATTGATGGATCTGATGCAGAGATTTTGCTCTGTGGCTTTTGCATGTCCCATATCAATGGATGGACGACCAGATCTGATATGGGCTGAGTCTGATTTATCATATGGGCTCGATCCGCCATGCGGGTTTCTGGTTCGAAGAACCCCGATCTCGATCTGCGCATATTCCCTTGGATCGGGATAAAATCGGGTCGATTTACCATAAAGAGGTCTAGATCTGATAGTCCAGGGCTTGATCTGTACAGGGAGCTGCGGAGCGATGTGAATGGCTCCCATTTGGAACTCCATGGTGGGAGGGAACCCAGATCTACGCCAAAAAATAAACAGAGCAGCATTCTGATATTCAATGTAAAATGTTTCTGTCTCCACCTGTGCATTGCCTTCGCCTCTGAACGACGTTTTGAGGAAGTCCCTGAGGTGGGTGAGCTCCGATCCGTCTATCGTCAAGCCCTGCAACTCGTCATCTTGATATTTTAATTTTTTGAAAATGAATCGAACTGAGCGACTGACCTTTGGATCTCTGGTGCGTACAATCTGAGCCCCTGCATATTTATCAGTAAGACGTATCATGAAGCATCTGAGAACCTCGTCACAGTGAAAAGAGCCATTATGTGTACCGATTCTTTTCAGGGTTTTCCCCGTCTCTTCTTTGGACATATCCACAGTGTTAACCAAAGAAGCCATTGTCGATAAGTTCCCGATTTTAACATCGTCCAACTCAATTCCGAAGTCAAAGCAGAGTTCCTCGAATTATTCCTGACTGTAAGTCTTTCCCAGAACTTTGAAGAGGCGATCCCGCCCGGCACTGATGATCGGCATGATAAGCAACCGGAATAAGTCCCGCTCAAGTTATTCACAAAGCCGAGGGCTTTGAAACCCTACCGTATTCCGCTTTAGTACCCGTGTAGGTGATATTCGAAAATCCCCCTGTCTACTGTCTTTATTATTGTGTTTGATTTCTTGTTAATTAACACCTAATTATGAGATGTAGAAAGAAACACTCTCACCATGGGATAGAACTAATGTTTGCCACATTGAAATTATCATTGACTGACATTATTTATTTTTAAATGATTTTAAATTTTGTTTGCTGATGTTTAGATAAGGAAGAATATGTATATTTTTGATTGATGTGTTTTGATTTCTTTTATATATATGTATATATTTTGATTTCTTGTTAATTAATACATAATTATGAGATGTTGAGAGAAACATCTCACCATATCAATGTTCAAAAAATCTCCAATAAAACTAATAGCTTGCACACTGAAATTGTCATTGATCCACATTATTTATTTATGATTTAAATTTTGTTTAGTAATGGTTTAGATTATAAATTTATTTTTTCTTATAAATTTAAAATTGACATAATAAAAAGTTATGTATATATATTTTAAATAATATAACAGTAAAGAAAATAAATTAATAATTTGTAAATCACAAAATATAATATTATTATTTTTTCATTTGCTAAATTTAAAAATTTATAAATTAAATAATTGACGATTTTAGTTATCTTTCTCGTCCTCACTAACTATTTCATATTAAAATTTAATATAGTTGATGTATACATAAGCATATTAATAATATTAATTTATTTTAATATTTTCATAAATATATTTAAGATATCTCAATATTTTTCATTTATAATACGATCCAATATAATTTTTTTTTTTTCATTAATATTATTTTTTCTTGAACATAAATTACAATTACATAATTTGTAAATTTAAAATTTTAAATTTACGAGAGCCAAAATTTGAACTAAATAATATTATTAATAAACTTAATAAAATGAGATTAAATGTCATTATTAAATTTAGAGAGGTGTTTGGGAAACAAGTAATACAAATATAATGAGAGTCGTTCAAAATCTTCTCCCTTGTGAATGTAACTTAATTTAATTAAATTTCAAAAATAAATATGTTGGATAAAAAAATACAGATTATTTTAATAAATATGTTAGATAAGAAAATACAGATTATTTAAAAAATAACATGATTTCTTCGACGACAAAAAAAATAAAAAAAAGTATACCGAAACATCCCATGCAAGAAAAACACCAACTTTCCATAAAATGAGAACACCATGTGAATACCACTTGATTTATTAAGTCCAAACCTTAAGCAATCGATAGTCCCAACATGGCAAGATTTGCTTCTAGCTTGGAAGTAGTTATTCCCCGTATATATGCACAGTGAAAATTCCATGTGTTGGTTTCAAAAAATCTGAGAGTTTTGGAGTACATCTGCACAGTGAAAATGCCATGTGTTAGTTTCAACAAACCCTACACTATACAGGAACACCGCGTAGCAGAAATTTGTTGCGACTATATTATATTTAGTTAGATGTATGTTGCATGTCTGAGAGATGGTAGAGCTTGCTGCATTTGGCATGGATTCATTCTATTGTCCTCTCCCAAAAACTAAAGGAATTATTCATATGAGGAACATGTTTGACAGTTTTTTCATTTCGTTTGGCCTTCCTTTTTTCGGCTTGCAACTTGCCCGCCAAAAGCATAAACAAACGTTACACAAAAACAACAGGAAGGAATTCTTCATATCAGGAACCTGCTTGATGGTTTTTTCATTTCATTTGGGCTTCTCCTTTTTTCAGCTTGTAATTTGCCAGCGAAAAGCATAGACAAATGTTACACAGAAACGACAACCAGTTTGGAACCCTGCCTTGCAAAAACTTGGAGAGGTAATAGCTTTTCGAAGTTTCCTATTACGGAAAAATAAATCTAACAAATCAAATAGTTTAAGATCAAAGTTTAGACCATAGTTATTTTCAGTTTTATTTTTATGCAAGTGTTTGGACATGCCAGAAAAGAATTACCAAGGCAGGGAGTTGTCATCTAGAAAAAGAAAAGGAAAGAATTCTTCCTAACATAAACCTGCATTTACATTAATTAAACCAAAGTTGTTTCATATTAAACGCCTTCTCTACATATATGGTAGATTAAAGGTTGAGTAATATTATTTTGAAAATTTTAGACACTAAGCACTTTTGAGCTACATTATGCTTGATATGTTTTTAATGCTTTTAAAATTATTATCAAAACTCTACACATTTGGTGCATGCTTGATAGGTTTTCAATGCTCTTAAAATTATTATCAAAACTTTACACATTTGGTGCTTATTTTGAGCTCCATTGTCCTTGATCTTGCCAGTTTTTTCATTTTCTTTGGCCCTTTCCTTTTTCGAGCTTGTCATTTCCTTTTCTGAGCTTGTAACTTGCTAACCAATAACATAGACTTTCAATCATTATTTTGAGCTCAATTGCACTTGATCTTGATGATTTTTTCATTTCCTTTGACCATTTCCTTTCTTCAACTTGTAATTTTCCAGCAAAGAGCATAGATAGACAAACATTACACAAAAACTACAGTGAGTTGTTTAGAATCTTCCTTAAAAAACTTCACAGGTAAGAGCTTCTCAAAGTTTACTATTTTGAAGAAATATTATTATAGTGTATGATGTGTTGTTATAAAGGGTTTCACATGAAAATGTTAGATCAAAGCATACATAACACACAAATATTTATACTCACACACTTAAAGGACAATAGCAAAGAATAATTAGCAAAGAATAATTTTAGAGACAAACAAATGGAGAAACAACAAGATTACTCAATCAAAAACAGTGGAATAGATAAAACAATTACTTGAGAACAGAAATGACTTTGCATTACATAACAGTCTTGGGCCTTCGCCTTACTTTCCTTGGCGAGAGAAATTACAAATTTATAGAGGCATGAGAAGGATCTAGAATCTTGTATGTGATTCAGATGGAGATCTCGAATGATCTAGAAAATAATGGCACTGTAGAAAGATCTAGAATCCTATAGATCTAGAAAGATCTGATGTAGAAGGATCTAGAATCTTGGGTGAATTTGGCTTCGTACTTAACATTCTCCCACTTGAAACCAAATAAGAGTCATCAAGTCACACCAAGTCCTACCATGCCTCTACATAACTCATGTTTATTTCGTGGTATAATCTCAGTGAGCATATGAGCAAGGTTCCTATCTGTATGGATCTTTTCCAAGCATAATTGTTATTCCTTGATGAAAATGAGAATTTGGGGGTTGCCCAAAATCCTAATTTCTTTAAAATCTTGATCCTGAACACCCACAAGCTAAATGGAAGCGCTTTAACCTTTAAAACTCCTTAATTTATCGACGTGGATCTTCCTCATGCCATCCATAAAAAATCATTGCAAACATTCAATATAGGTGTTAAGCTTTAAACCCCCACACACTACACAACATACAAATATAGATTAAAATAAATGCAGTCACCCTCGGTGGTTCCGCTGATCCATCTCCCTCCCATGAATTGATTGGAATGGCGTTTAGTGGCTGCAGATAATACGACTCAAGACGGTCGTCAACAAGTATAACGTGATTCAGATCCCTTCCCAGTACTCTCAGTCTTTCGCGTAGTTGAAATCTCCAATTTTCCAACAATGACCACTCGATAGGCGATGAGCTAACATCCATTGTTGCGTCTGCATGGATTCTCCTCAATCAGATATACGCACAGCCGTTTCATTAATTATACGCATATGGCTCCGCTGTCCATAAAATTACACACAGTTCTACCAGTTTTTTTCAATTGGAATTCAGAACACACAACAGTTATAAAAATCCACAGGCACACAATACAATTACTATAAAGATAGCCCACACACAGCATCTATAAAATGCACATAAGCATACACAACATACACTAGAACACGATTATATATATTATATAGAACAGTTACAAAATTAAGGCATTTCAGCCTTAAAACGAGCTCTAGCTCGACTACATCTTACCACTCACAAAATTCCTCACAAACAGATACCTCACACCCTATCACTCTATACATTTATAAGATACATTGGAAGGATGGATCAGATCCTCTCCTAGTTTTTTTTTAAATGAAAGCTCTCCAAAAAGCTTGCATAGCTGTATCCATATTATCTGCTTTAAATTATCCGCTTTAAATTGTATTTTCTAATTTAAAACAAGCTTTTCTCTATTCTGATCCTCTGGTCCAAGTTTTCTCGCTTAGTTGTTGGTTGCTCCCGCATCAGACTCCCGAGGCACAAAAATTTATGACCTCCTGGTCATATGCTTCTGGTCTTCATAATAGCAATTTTATCCACTGCATTCCTTCACTAGAACTTTGTGAGCTGCAACCAACCTCTACAGTAATAGTCTCCTCTGTTACACGATACCTCACCAAGCCCTCCGCACTCGATCTTTTGGCATCCTTCTCTAGGTTGTTGCAAATCTTCTCACCTTCCGCTGTCGCCATCTGCACAATAGCAAGACCATTAATTCTTCATCTTTACCTCTTTCCACAGAATCTTACTGCTCTGATACCACCTGATGAAAATGAGAATTTGGGGGTTGCCCAAAATCCAAATTTCTTTAAAATCTTGATCCTGAACACCCACAAGCTAAATGGAAGCGCTTTAACTTTTAAAACCCCTTAATTTATCGATGTGGATCTTCCTCATGCCATCCATACATAATCATTGCAAACATTCAATATAGGTGTTAAGCTTAAAACTCCCACACACTACACAACATACAAATATAGATTAAAATAAATACAGTCACCCTCGGTGGTTCCGCTGATCCATCTCCCTCCCATGAATTGATTGGAATGGCATTTAGTGGTTGCAGATAATACGACTCAGGACGGTCGTCAACAAGTATAACGTGATTCAGATCCCTTCCCAGTACTCTCAGTCTTTCGCGTAGTTGAAATCTCCAATTTTCCGACAATGACCAATCGACAGGCGATGAGCTAACGTCCGTTGTTGCGTCTGCATGGATTCTCCTCAATCAGATATACGCACAGCGATTTCATTAATTATACGCATATGGCTCCGCTGTCCATAAAATTACACACAGTTCTACCAGTTTTTTTCAATTGGAATTCAGAACGCACAACAATTATAAAAATCCACAGGCACACAATACAATTACTATAAATATAGCCCACACACAGCATCTATAAAACGCACATAAGCATACACAACAGACACTAGAACACGATTATATATATTATATAGAACAGTTACAAAATTAAGGCATTTCAGCCTTAAAACGAGCTCTAGCTCGACTACATCTTGCCACTCACAAAATTCCTCACAAACAGATACCTCACACCCTATCACACTATACATTTATAAGATACATTGGAAGGATGGATCAGATCCTCTCCTAGTTTTTTCTACAATGAAAGCTCTCCAAAAATCTTGCATGGTTGTATCCATCTTATCTGTTTTAAATTATCCACTTTAAATTGGCTTTTCTGCTTTAAAACAAGCTTTTCTCTATTCTGATCCTCTGGTCGAGGTTTGCTCGCTTAGTTGTTGGTTGCTCCCGCATCATTCCTCCAACGCATGCCGAATCCAATGGTACCTTAAGTCAATGTGCTTGGTTTTTGAATGAAATTGTGGGTTTTTCACTAAGTGAATGGCACTTTGACTATCACAATATAACACATACTTTTCGTGCCTTATTCCTATCTCTCCTAGGAATCACCACATGTGCAACATTTCTTTACGAGCTTCTTTTACAGCTATGTACTCTGCTTTTGTTGTAGAGAGGGCTACTATTCTTTGTAACCTTTACACCCAACATACCGCTTCACCTGCAAATGTATACAAATAACTTGTAGTGGACTTTCTGGTATCCATATCTCCATCCATATCCGCATCTATAAATCCTTCAAGCAGAGTCTCATCATGACCAAAACATAAACAATAATGACTAGTACCCTTGAGGTACCTCACAATCCATTTTACTACTTGCTAATGTTGTTTGCAGGGATTGGCAACGAACCTACTCACTACTCCCACTTAATATGCAATGTCTCGTTGTGTGTATACCATGGCATACATCAAACTTCCAACTGCTAAAGCATAAGGAATCTTGCTCATCTCTTCTTTCTCTTTGTCATTACTAGGACATAATTCAGTACTCAACTTGAAGTGGGTTGCAATGGGTGTACCAACTCGCTTGGCATACTTCGTATTAAACCTGTCAATCACCTTCTTGATATATTTTTCTTGTGACAACCACAACTTTTTTTTTTTCCTCTCACACATAATCCACATGCCCAATATCTGTTGTGCTGGTCTCAAATCCTTCATTGCAAATTTGTTACCCAAATCTTTCTTCAACCTATTGATTTTATGCTTATCATGCCCAACAATCAACATGTCATCCACATATAACAATAATATGATATACTTTCCTTGATCACACCTCTTGATATAGACACAATGGTCAGCTTCCAACCTCTAAAGACCATGTTCCAACATGAATGAATCAAGTTTCTTATAACATTGTCAAGGTGCCTCTTTCAACCCATAGAGACTCTTCTTCAACCTACAAACAAGGCCTTCTTTGCCTTTTTCTATAAAGCCTTTTGGTTGCTCCATATGAGTTTCTTCCTCCAATTCACTATGAAGGAATGCAGTTTTTACATCTAACTATTCACATTCTAGGTCTAAAGCAGCAGCTAGACCAAGAATGACTCTAATGGATGACATTTTAACAACAAGTGAGAAACTTTCAGTGAAGTCAATACCTTATTTTTGGGAAAAAAAATTCACCACCAACCTTTCTTTATACCTCTCCTTCTTTTTGTCACCTTCATGCTTAATCTTGTACACCCATTTGTTTTGTAGAGCCTTTCTACCTTTCGAGAGGTTTACCAACTCCCAAGTTTTATTTTCTTGTAAACAGTTCATTTCTTCTTCCATTCTTTACTGTGCTCAACTTTACAAGCTTCTTGAAAACAATTAGGTTCACCTTCATTAGTCAATAAAATATAGTTTGAAGGAGGATACCTTTATGAAGCCTTATGAGGCCTAGAAGATCTACAAACCAACTGTGGTGGTGCATTATAAGGTTGAATCTCCTGGAAAGGTTCCTGCAAGATTCCTTCTTTTTGTTGTTCATCATTTTCCACTTGTTGTTCTTCATGCTCCTGAATTTTCTATTCATTTTCTTGTATTGGTGGTATCTTTTCTTGTTGCTTTTCAAACCTTTCAATAACCTTCTTGACCTCCAACTCACCTACAGTCCTCTTGAACATTTCTGACTCATTAAACATAACATCCCTGCTTCTAATAATTTTATGTTTAACTAGATCCCATAAACAATAACCAAAATCTTCATCTGCATATCCCAAAAAAATGCATTTCATAGATTTATCATCTAACTTAGTTCTATTTTCTTTGGGAATATGTATGAATGCTTCACATCCAAAGATTTTCAAGTGAGAATAATTCAAATTCTTACCAGTCCAAACTTCTTCAGGGATACCACCATCCAAGTCTGTAGTTGGAGATCTATTTATGAGGTAGCAAGTGGTCATGACTGCTTCATCCCAAAAATTCTTCTCCAAATTGGAATTGGACAACATACTTCACACCTTTTCCATAATAATGTGATTCATCCTTTCTGCAACACTATTCTGTTGAGGAGTACCACGCACAGTCTTCTCACGCTTTATGCCGAACCTGTTACAATATTCCTTAAATGTATTGGAGCAATATTCTCCACCATTATATGTTCTTAAACACTTAAGCAATTTGTTAGTCTCTCTTTCAATAGCAACATGGAATTTTTGAAATATTCCAAACACTTCACTTTTATTTTTCATAGGATATGCCTAAACCTTTCTGGATGCATCATCTATAAATGTTAAAAAATATGATGCTCCTCCTAATGATTTGATTTTAATAGGCCCAAACACATCTGAGTGTACCAATTCTAACACATTTTTGTTTCTGTCATGGCAACCTCTAAGGAATGAAACTCTTCTTTGTCTACCATATATACAATGCTCACAAAGATCAAGATTGTAGGATTTCAAACCTGGTAATAAATTTTTACCAACAAGGATTTTTAAGCCCTTCTCGCTCATGTGACCCAAACGCTTATGCCACAAATCTGCTAAATTTCCTTCTTTTGTGATAGTAGTCAAATCTAATTTGCCTATCAATGTCTTCAATGTGTATAATGTTCCTGTCTTGGGTCCTTTGGCCACTACCAGTGCACCTTTGCTAATTTTCTAGCCTCCTTTTCCAAATCTTGCCGAATAGACTTCATCATCGAGTCGTCCCATAGAGATTAAACTCATGTGCATTTCCGGTACATGCCTGACCTATTTCAACAATATATCTTGTCCATATTTCATCTTGATCTCGAAATTTACCACTCCAACAATACTGCAAAAATAATTATTCCCCAAATGCACTCTACCATAATCACCAAGATTATATGAAACAAAACTATCTTTGCATGGGGTTACATGGTGAGATGCCCCAGAGTCAAGGATCCAATCAAAGCTACTACTAAATGTATATACACATACATCCTCTACTGAAGCAGTAAACAACACATCACCATCTGTGGCTACAGCAGTTGTCTCACCTTCATTTGTGCTGCATGACATGTGATTTGTACTAGATGGTCTTTGATCCTTTTGTCCTTTCTTCTAGAATCGACATTCTTTCTTCATGTTCCCGAGTTTGCCATAATGAAAGCATATGATTCTGCCTCTCCTTGATTTTGATCGGCCTCTCGATCTTGATCACCCTTGCCAGCCTCGATCCATTCTCCTACCATGATTAGCTAGAGCTAGACCCTCTCCTCCCTAGTTTTCCACAATTGACTTGCGTTGCAGCTCCTCATTCATTAAACTGCTACTCACATCATGAAACTTCAGGGTCCCTGTATTTGCTGAAGTGCTCATAGCTACAATTAAATTTTCCAAACTGTCTGGCATAGAACACATCAACAATATGGCTCTAATTTCATCATCTAAAATGATTTTAACAGAGGCAAATTGATTACTAATAACATTAAATGCATTCAAGTGCTTAGCAACTGAAGATCCCTCCTTCATTTTGAGATTATAAAGCTTCTTCATCAAGAACTCTTTGTTTGATGCCATATTCTTCTCATATAGATCATGGAGCTTCTTCCATAATTCTTCTTCCATCTTTTCTCTAGACACATTGAAATAAACATTCTTTGCTAAATATTGGTGGGTTGATGCAATCGCCTTTCTATCTAGCTTATTCCACTCTTCATTTGACATCATTGAGGGTTCCTTTGTTGTGCCCTCAATCAGCAAATATTGACCCTTTAAAATCAGTACATCCTCCATCTTGATTTCCATAGGGCAAAATTAGCCCTGCTCAACTTCTCCATATCTGTAACTCTTGTCTCCATTTTCAATCAAATTCACGCCCCAAAACACAAAAACTCCACTTAAAAATAAAACTTTAATTATTACTCTTTAAAATTTAGTAATAATGACCTTCTTCCTTTTAAAATACCCCTTTCAAACTTCCTGCTCCTTTTTAAAATATACTTTTCAAACTTTCAACATATAATTATATATGTTTCATAATAAATATATAAAATATATATAATGTTTTAACCTTTTCACATTTCACACATACATATGTTGATTTGAGAAAAAACTTGACGTATACATGGAAGCTTGATATAAAATAAACTTACGAACACGACGTTTCAACTCCAAACTCCACGGATCTCCACGTTTCAAACTCCAGCAACACGTTTCAACATAGATCCACGACCGTGTTTTTCTTGCAGCAACTGTCTTTTACTTCCAACATTCCTCAGCTATTTCCTGGACAGATCCTTCAACAGCACTAGGGGTAACAACCAAGGTTTTAATGAATTCTGCCAGAGTAAGGCGATGGCACTAAGCAGCTTACATAGTGGATATTCAACCCTAGCTCTGATACCAATCGTTAGACCAGAGCATACATAACACACAACAGATTTATACTCAAAGACTTAGACGACAATAGCAAAGAATAATTTCAGAGACAGACAAATAGAGAAACAACAAGATTACTCAATCAAAAATAGTGGAATAGATAAAACAATCACTTTGCATTACATAATAGGCTTGGGCCTTGTCTTGCTTTCCTTGGCTAGAGAAATTACAAATTTATAGAGGCAGAAGAGGGATCTAGAATCCTATATGTGATTCATATGGAGATCCGAAATGATCTAGAAACTAATGGCGGCGTAGAAAGATCTAGAATCGTCGAGATCTAGAAAGATCTAATCTAGAAGGATCTAGAATCCTATGTGAATTTGGCTTCACACTTAACAGAAAAGATAAAGGGTTTCAGGTGCAAGTTGCAACTACTTTTCATTGATTACGTAAAAGCTCTAAAGATATGTATTCATAGCTAATCTGTACCAGTCGTTTAATTAATTATCAAGTTGGAGTTATAATAGTAGATGTACCTTTTATTCACTTTACATTTAAAGATAAGATTGGCATTGAAAAGGAAAAGGAGTTTGTAAGTATCTCTATCGATTCCTTTCGTCTAGCTAAATGCTTCTAGGTTAAGTCAATTCTAGACTTGGTGTGGCACACATTATGTTTCAAAAGTATACATTATATTTCAAAAGTAGAGACACGAAATGCAATACTATCTCTATTGAATGACTATAGGGTAATAAGAAGAGGTAAGCACATTCCATTCCCTTCTTGTTTACAGTGTGTAACTTTTGTCGAATCACGAGGATCACATGGATAGCCTAAGTAGGTAGCAGAAATGACCACGACGGTTATGATAATTAGGCATTACAAAAGATAGGAATAGCACATGGCAGGTCACCAAAAATTTTAGTACACGGTCTGACAGGCACTGACAATGCACAGAAAACATCATTGCAAAATAAGAGGCAAGCTCATTTAACCAATGGAAAGTTAAAAAAATATTGAATTAAACTAATAATAAAATAAATTATTTTTTTATAATGTTTACCTTACATATTTGAGTTTAATTTTTAGTAGCTTGGAATTTAATGTCACAATCAAGCACATTTTAAATGTATTATTATCCTGCTTCTGCAGGGAATAATAAGATACAAAATTATGAGAATTATGGAAATAAGAATTATTTCTCAACTTCTTAGAGCCCTTGCATTTTCTCTTTTTATATATTTAATCTTTGAAATAAATATGGAAAAGGAAAGAAAGTTATTATATATTAAGTCTTAAATATCTATATTAAATCTTTGAAATAAAGAGTGATCAAGAAAGAAATTCTCACAATAATATAGAGGAAATTATTGTGCACCTATATTAAGCCCTCCTAGACTACTATATCTTAGACACTCGTGATTTATTGAAACCTCTCGAGAATCAATGAACAATAAGTGTAAGCACTTCATTTATTTCTCATGGGACCAGCCCATAGTTCCACACAATAATGATTATAAACAACACAATATTACACTAATCACTAATAAAATGATTAAGCAATGATTTTTGAGGACTTATTAGTTGTGATTAGTGGTTAAACTTCACATAATTCTAGACTTTGTTTAGGTGTCATTTATGATAGTAATTAATGTTACTGTATTGGTGGTCCTTGCCTTGGTTTTCGTTTTCTCGCTCCTTGGTCTATGCCAAAACCCTACCTTCTATTGTCGCTCTTTCATTTTTGTTCTGTGACTTTGTTGTGCTAAGGGTTTGGTCTGGAAACAAGAATTTTGTGTTGTAAATGTGTGGTGTTAAGCCACAACTCTGCGTGCTTCGGTTATGGATGGTGTTTCCTATGAGTATGGCACCTGCGTTTGTCCTTGTGACTTGTGGGCTCGGTTCCTTTAGCACAGGGTGATGGTTCTGCTCGTTTGCGTAAGAAAATGGCCACAGTATGTTATACTTAGTTTCTTGACTTGTATTTGCTCCGCTGTTATTGTTTTATTGTGGTTATCCTGCTGGTTAGATTTGATTAATGGTGTGGATGCTACTAGTCACAGCTACGGTGACCTCATCCTGCTTGCAATTCGCTCTAGGTAAACTATCTCTCCATGATTTATTTTCCTCCTTGTCTTTCTCCATTTCTAACAACGTTTGCTCCTCGGTCTTAGGTTGTCACCATGGATTGTGGCTCAATGGGTTTGCTTTCTTCCCGTGCGGCTAAACCTCCAGGTAATTTTTTTCTCACTACGTAAACAATTCTCTACCTTTCGTTTGCTTTCCTCTGTTGACAGTTGGGCTAACAACGTTGCCCTGTTTCGATTGCGCAGGTTGGGGGTTTGCTATTTGGGGTGGTTGGTGTGAGTGCCACGGTCCTTTCTCGGTAGGTTCTGCCACTATTTCAACTTGTTTTTATTGTTATTCTCTGTCGATTAGGTTGGACTGAGTCCTAATACTTGTTTGCTCATACTCCTTTGTTGTCGTTATGCAACCTGGGTTATTTGGCACAAACCCTTGTGTGATTCCACAAAGTTTGTAATTATAAAATGATTATAAAATGCTATTTGAGCTCTGTTTGGAACCTTCGTCTTAGCATTTTGCTAGTTCGTTAGATTCTTGGGCTGCAATATTTTACTTTTGACATGATTGTTTTTTTCTTCTAAAATGGAAGAAACAGTTATAAGATAATTACTCACTAAAAGACAGACAATTGTGACAATGAACCTAACTAATTGTACTGTTGTTCCCTAACTAATAAGGAAAATAAAAGAAACAACAAGTCCCTACATTCTGCTTTGACTAATTAAACATAAAGAAACCAAATACTGATGAATCTTTCCACCTTGGTGGAGACCAACACCTGGTCATGGTGCCCTTAGCTAGATGCTCCTACATTAGGCTCCTAGGGTAAAGATAAATCATGACTCTGGTCCATGAGCTTCTCAACTGAATAACCCTCCTACTCTATCTGCCTGGCATCAAGCCATGAACTCTCACCAATAGGAGAGTTCTTCCACTTGACCAGATATTGCAGATACTCTTTCTGTCGAGAACGTTTGGCCACCTGAGTGTCGAGGATCCTCTCGATCTTGGGGGGCTGAACGTAAGGCATTTGTCTCATCCAAGTCTCACTTCCATCTTGGGTGTCCTGTGTAGGCTGTGTTGTACTGTCTTCTTCTAGATCAACAGTGTATGGAAATAGATTTGACGCATTAAATATGGGCCAGATGCCTATTCCTGGTGACAGTTATATTTCATAGGCATTGGCTAAAAATTTCCAGAGAATTTTGCAAGGACCTATCTTTTTGTACTTTAACTTGTTGTATGCACCTCTAAGAAAACATTCGTTGTGCAGATGCCTGAGGATTTCATCCCCTACATTGAACTGCACCTCTCTCCGTTTCAAATCTACTCGCTGCTTATATTTTTTACTGTTGTCCTGTAATTTAAGTTTCACCTGCTCATGTAAATCATTCATCGCTTTAGCGAATTCTTCCCCATCAGCACTCCATATTCCCTATTGTCCTAGATCTCGTAATTCATGCACTCTGTGAGGATGCATGCAATACAAAATTTGGAAAGGACTGTAAACCATGTTGTGATCAGGCGAGTCGTTATAAGTGAACTCTGCCTGCGCAAGTACTCTATCCGACATTCACAAATTTTCACCAATCAAACTTTGTAGTAGGTTCCCAAGACTTTTGTTTACCACCTCTCTTTTCCCATCATTTTGTGGGTGATAAGCAGAGCTAAAACTTAACTGTGTGTCCATACTTTTCCACACGGTGTGCCAAAAGTGCCCTGTAAACTTCACATCCTTGTCGAAGAGAATGGAATTAGGTAAACCATCTAGTCTGATGATCTCTGTAAAGAACAAGTGGGCCACGTGAGTACCATCACTAGTTTTTCTGCAAGGGATGAAATGTGCCATCTTCGAAAACCAATCCACTACTACCATCACCGAATCATAACCCCACTGTGTCCTTGGTAGACCCAAGATGAAGTCCAAGCTGACTGGATCCCACGGTCTACTTGGAATGGGCAATGGCATTTAAAGTCTCGTATTTTCGCTATGTCCTTTTGTCAACTGACACACTTTACATTTGGTCACAAATCTCTACACATCCCTTCACATTTTTGGCCAATAATAAAAATGGTTGAGCTGCTCTAATGTCTTGTCTATGTCGAAATGTTTGGCTAGACCTTCACTGTGCTTCTCCCAAATGATATTCTCTCTCATTGAGTAGTCAGGAATGCATAACTGTCCTCCTCTAAACAAAAACTTCTCCTACAAATTATAGTCCAACCATAGACTATTATCTCTCACCAAAGGATTCTGACACGCTTCATATGCTTCCTTGAAATCTGTGTCAGTCCGATACAAGTCTTTCAAGTGCTCAAAACCCAGCACTTGTATAGTACTCTCCTATAAGAGTAAGGCTCTTCTACTCAACGCATCCACCACCTTATTGGCCTACCGGCTGATGTGTTTCAACACAAAGGTGAAACTCTACAAATATTCAACCCACTTAGCATGCTTGTGATTCAACTTATGTTGTTGCATCACATATTGCAGTGCAGAATTATCCGAGAATAAAACAAACTCATTCCCCATCAGATAGTGTCTCCAATGCTTCAGTGCTTGGAAAACAGCATAGAATTCCTTGTCATAGGATCAATACTTTTTCCTACTCTCATTTAACTTCTCATTGAAAAATGCAACAGGTTTGTCTTCTTAGCTAAGTACAGCTCCAATGGATGTACCGCTTGCAACACAGCGAACCTAAAAAAACTTTTTAAAGTTTGGCAATCTCAAGATCGGTCTCTCTGTGATCTTCTTCTTCAGTAGCTGAAAACTCCTTTCTGCTGCCTCGGTCTAACGAAAACGCTGACTTGCCTTCTTAATAGTATCCAACATAGGTGCGCAGATTTCACTAAAATTTCTTATAAATTTTCGATAAAAACTCGCCAGCGCATGAAAACTACGTACCTCAAACAGACTTTTCGGGGATAGCCAGTTGACAATTGCTACAATCTTCTCTAGGCCCATCTTCAACTCGTTTCCTACAATTACAAAACCCAGATAAACCAATTCGTTTTGCAGAAAAGTACACTTTTTTAGATTTATCAGCAGCTTATTCTGCTGCAATTTTTCTAGTACTTCTCGAACATGTCGAAAGTGTTCCTCTCTCGTCTTGTTGAAAATTAATATATCATCTAGGTACACTATTACAAACTTCCCTATGTATTCTTTCAACATTTCGTTCATTAACCGCATAAAGGTACTGGGTGCATTGCTTAGTCCAAATGGCATTACGAGCCACTCATACAGTCCCTCATTAGTCTTGAAGGTTGTCTTCCACTCATCCCCTTCTCAGATTCGAATTTGATGATACCGACTCTTTAAATCAATTTTTGAGAAATACGTTGCCTTTCTTAGGCAGTCCATCATGCCGTCCATCTGTGGCAGTGGAAATCTATACCGGATGGTGATCTTGTTGATGGCCCTCGAATCTGTGCACATTCGCCATTCTCCTCCTTTCTTGGGAGCGAGAACTATTGGAACTACGCAGGGGATCAAGCTCTCCCTTATCAACGCTTTATCTAGCAATTCCTGCACCTGTTTTTTGATATCCTCATTGTCTTTGGGGCTCATCCAATATGCTACCTTATTCGGCAAACCTGCTCCCGGTATAAAATCAATATGATGACTTATACTTCTTTTAGGGGGCAGTTTATCTGTCAAGTCATCCACTACTATATCGCTAAACTTCTGCAGCATCTCCTGAATTTCTATGGACAAATATGACACCTTTGTGTGTAGCAGTACCGTCTTTTCTCTTCTCACAACAGCATAGCTTACTTCATTGTCTTCAATCTGTTTTAAAAACTGTTTTCCACCCATTAATAACACTCTCATCCGACTTGTTTCCATTATCTCTTCCTCTCTGATGGGCACAAGCGTGTGCTTGATCCCATATTTGACAAACTTGTAACAGTTTGTCTTCCCATCATGTACTACCTTCCTGTCATACTGCCATGGCCTGCCTAGCAGTATGTGACATACATTCAACGACATTATGTCACAAATGACCTTATCCTTATCTCTCCCGATATGGAACTCCACTTCACATCACTCATCCACCAACAACTCATGGCCTTTTTGTAGCCATGATACCTTGTAAGGGGTGGGGTGCTTCAACCACTTCAACCCCAAATTCTCCACCATCTTCGTGGCAACTAGATTGTCTGTACTCCCACTATCGATAATCAACTTACAACATTTGCTGTGTGACTTACAAACTGTCTGGAACAAAGCTTTCCTTTGAGTTTGTTCAATTCTTTCTTTGGCTCATTTCAGCAACACCTTGTTCAAAACTAAGGCTTCCCATATTGTCGGCACATTTTCTGCTTCTTGGGGAGGTACCTTTGCTTCCGCTGGTTGTGTGACATACACACCTCTCTGTCTAGCTTGTTCCGCCTCAGGACACTCAAAAGATCTGTGCCCCCACTTGTGGCACCTGTAGCACTGATAACTAGCTCCTCTGCCTCAGCCATTTCCCCTACTCGCTGATATGGCCTACCACCTCTGGTGCTATCACATTTTTTTGCTGTCCTAAAGCTTTGGAACTACTGCCTTCTTCATTATTGCTGACAATTCATCCTCTGCCATAAGATTGTCCTCTTCCTCTGCCGGTTCCCCATCCTCTCCTAGCATTTTGTTTTCTAGCGATCTTCTCCTCTGCTTTCATAGCACTCTAATATGCTTCTTCTGTGTTTTTTGGGGAAAGAATTTTGATTTCATCTAATATTTCTAACCTTAAACCGTTCACATACCTTTCTATTTTCTTTGGGGTGTCATCTGTATAACCGGCCCTTAAGTTTACCCAGTAGAATTCTTCAGTGTACTCCCTTACTGTCATCCCTTTCTGCTTCAGATTCTGCACTTGTCGATGCAGTGCAATCTAATAATCCTTAGGCAGAAATATGCCTTTCAACTTGGCCACCATCCTTGATTGTTTCTTGATTAGCAACTTGTTCATCCTCCTTCTCTTTGTTTAGACATTGTCCCACCACAGGGCTGTGTGTCCCTTCAGTTTCGTTGCAGTGAACTTAACTCTCCGATCTTCACTAACCTCTTCACACTCAAAATATTTATCCATCTCATTGATCCAGTCGAAGAGAACCTCTATGGACAAGTTGTCAATAATTTGGGATTTCTGGTTTAGGTTTTCTACTCGCCAATAAGACTGACCTCAACAGTCTCATTTCTGGCCCTTCTTCATCTGATCCATCTGTTGTCACTATGGCTTCTTCTTCGTTGTCATCTCCTACCTCTGGATCCCTTCTTCTTCTTGCTTCAAATGCCTCCAAACAAGTAGTAAGGATCCTGATCTCCTCTCTCAATCCTTCATCTGCTGCTCTCTGAGCACCTCTTCCATGCCTTCGTCTTCCAACTTCCATTTCTCAGGAAAACACTAAATCCTGCTCTCATACCACTGTGATGGGACCAACCCATAGTTCCACACAATAATGATTATAAACAACACAATATTACACTAATCACTAATTAAATGATTAAGCAATGATTTTTGAGGACTTAGCAGTTGTGATTAGTGGTTAAACTTCGGATAATTCTGGATTTTGTTTAGGTGGAATTTATCACAGTCATTAATATTACTGTGTTGGTGGTCCTTGCCTTGGTTTTCGTTTTCCCGCTCCTCGGTCTATGCCAAAACCCTACCCTCTATTGTCACTCTTTCATTTTAGTTCTGCGACTCTATTGTGCTAAGAGTTTGGTCTCGAAACAAGAATTTTGTGCTGTAAATGTGTGGTGTTAAGCCAGGACTCTGCGTGCGCCCATTATGGATAGTGCTGCCTGTGAGTATGGCACCATGTTCGTCCTGCTGACTTGTGACCTCGGTTCCTTGAGCACAAGGTGATGGTTATGCTCGTTTGCGTAAGAAAATGGCTACACTATGATTTGTTCGATTGCTTAACTTGTATTTGCTCTACTGTTATTGTTTTATTTTGGTTATCCTATTGGTTAGATCTGATTAATGGTGTGCATGCTACAGGTCACACCTACGGTGGTGGCCTCCTCGTGCTCGCAATTCCCTCAGGTAAACTATCTCTCCATGATTTATTTTCCTCCTCGTCTTTCTCTGATTCTAACAACGTTTGCTCCTTGGTCTCAGGTTGTCACCGTGGATTGTGGCTCAGTGGGTTTGCTTTCTTCCCGCGCGGCTAAACCTCGAGGTAATTTTTTCTCACTGTGTAAACAATTCTCTACCTTTCATTTGCTTTCCTCTCTTGACAGTTGGGCTACCACTATTACCCTGTTTTGATTGCGCAGGTGGGGGGTTTGCTCTTTGGCGTGGTTGGTGTGAGCACCACTCTCCTTTCCCTGTAGGCTCTCCCACTGTTTTAGCTTGTTTTTGTTGTTAGTCTATGTCCATTAGGTTGGACTCAGTGCGAGTACTTGCTTGCTTATACTCCTATGTCGTCACTATGCGACGTGGGTTATTTGGCACAAACCCTTGTTTGATTCCACAAAGTTTGTAATTATAAAATGATTATAAAACACTGTTAGAACTTTGTTCAACCTTAGTCTTAAGGTTTTGCTAGTTCTTTAGATTCTTAAGGTGCAAGATTTTACATTTGACATGATTGTTTTTTTCTTCTAAAATGGAAGAAACAATTATAAGATAATTACTCACTAAAAGGCAGACAATTGTAACTAACTGTACTTTTCACTAACTAATAAGGAAACTAAAAGAAACTACATTCTACTTTGACTAATTAAACATAAAAAAACAAATATTGATGAATCTTTCCACCTTGGCTTAGACCAACACCTAGTCATGGTGACCTTAACTGAATGCTCCTACATCAATTTCCAATCACCTAGTCATAGTAACCTTAAATGGATGCTCCTGCATTAATTTCCAATCAGACTTCTTCTGCACAAACCTCCCCTCCCTATAGGAATCCTTTTTACTTTTCTGGATAATATCATACAGTGTGTACATCATTATACCTACATGGTAGCATATTAATAAAAAAATCACACATTATTATACTACATGATAGCATATTGACAAAAATCACATCCCTGGAAAAACAGCGTTTAATTTCGATAGAAAGAAATAGTCGTGAAACGTCGCACGACTTGACCGATTTATGGAAAATGCCCTCTTTTTGGTGGTGAAGTTCTTATGTTTCAGTGGTAAGTAAACCTTAATGTCATGGCATATATTCCATGTACAATAATATAGTTCAGAATCCTTCTTTGAAAACCTTGCATTCCCCTTCACATAATATCAGCCAACCAGAGCACGTGAGGATCGGTAGAGCAAACCAATGGTGACCGATCAATTATTTTTATAATATTTTAAAAGCTTTGATGTGTTTGATGATATTGCAGCGCAAATTGCATAGAGTAGATGAGATTTCAATTTTCGTGAAAGGGCACTTATGGATATTTGCTTTAAAGATCACATTGCAGCTTCTACAAATTGCATAAAGTGAATGAGATTACAATTTTTGGGAAAGTGCAACAATGATAGTTGCATTCTGGAAATATCGTAGATTCGAATATGTATTGATATTATTTTAATTTTTTTTTTACAAGGAAGATAAGTGATGTTTAAGATACAGTATTTTGGACATATCGTTCTTCTATTTAATATATTAAATAACCAATAAACAATGTTTCACTGCCTTCGAATGAAAATAAAATATATTTTATTAGTGACAATGTTTAACTGCCTTAGAATGAAAATAAAATATATTTTATTAGTGTATTTATTTAAATGAAGCAGGACTTCACAGATTTTTATGTTAAGTGCCCTTCCTTTTTGGAGCAAGGAGCAAGTAAGAGTACCATAAAGTCTTGGTAGTAAGCCTTGATTGTGTCATTTATATTTATTTATGTCTTCCTAGATTGTGTCATTTGTATTTATTTATGTCTTCGTAGTGCAGTAGGTAGTAAGTAAGCCTTGATTGTGTCGATATCCCATCAAGTGACGGATGATGCTGAATTTTTGTAGATATTTTACCAGCATTGAAGTTTTAGATCAGATTGCTGATCATCTCGCATGGAGTAAGGAGTGGTGTAGCTGAACGATGATGACTTGCGGAACTTTTTTAGATATTCACGGTTTACAGTAGATGAGCTTGGATTTATGGTAAAGTACAAATATGGATATTTGTTGCTTAGAATTTGATGTATAATTTAATTTGAAA
>APFE031699376.1:188448-201185 GCA_000404065.3 Pinus taeda | reverse complement strand
CAATACATTGATTTTTCAAAATAGTTAATATAAAATTATTTTGGAACAAAAATGCATTTTTTTCTAGATAATGTTTTAGTAACTAAACTATTATGTCATTTTAAGAAGATTTTACATATATATATTCTAATATAGAATATACTCTTAACAACAAATATACTTTAAAATATAGTAGAACAAGAGATTTGAAAACTCAAGTATCCACATTGCTTTCACCAATTTGAAAATTTAAAGCTATGTATCCACCTTGTTTCGACCATTATGTCCATATGTGCCATAAAGTGATGCTACTTCATTGGATTTTAATTCTCCCTCTTTCTTTGTACTTGACCCAATATATAGATGCCCTCAAACCTATGCCACATTTTGACAATTGAAGAGTTTAGTAACAAACTACATGAGAACTAATCTCTTACCTTAATTCTTGTATTGCATGCTTTTTATCATTCATTATTTCCATTATTATGGCATCTTTCTTAACCAAATATATTTTGTTTTGCATTAGACCTATGGCAATAAAGTTCTCGCAAATCCTTGATTATTCCACAATGTCCCTTGCTTAAGATGGCATGCGTCTTTAATCATTGTTTTGCCCTTCCAATGATCAAGGTTCTTAGAATGTGATAATATTCTAACCTTTCAAATCTCGCCTCTTCTTTTAGTATTTTCTAATTGATTCTAGAAAAATTGATATTACATTGCTTAGATCTTTTCCTTAAAGCTTTCATCACCAGTTGGTAATCCCCCACCATAGTTATTTCATATTTTAGATCCAATTAGCCTCAATCCCATGAAAAAATATTAGCTTGGTCATTGGTTTCTTGTCTTAGATGAATACATTTTTTTTTCATTTTAGTTAAGCATTAGCTTAGTTGTTGGTTGATTGTCATAAATACATATAAATTTATTTCATTTCCTTTAGGATCCTAAATGCTCACCTTCCCCCACTCCTAACACCCCTCATGAGATATTTATTAATAATAACAACATATTCATAATACTAATGTTTGTATTTAAGTAGATACTATATTTTGCATAGTGACAATGATTTTTCTTTAAAATGCATTACATATATGTTCATCACTATATATAAATGACATGGTCTAACTTCTCTATGTTTTGGCTTCCTTGGCCATAATCTAGTGATATACTTCTTAGTAAGATTTCCATTTTTTGTTGTTTAAATTGCATTTTTGAATGCATAAATGAATTCAATGTCCTGAAAATTCTCTAGGACATTAGGATTGGGTATACTATACAATTCAAATATGCAATTCCAACAAATCCCTCCCCTATTTTGGGATACCAAATCATAGAACCTCTATAAAAATATGTCTGAGAAGATGCCAAAATGTAGAATATTTAGACTACATGTATATAAACACATTAATTGGAGGGCAATCTTAAACTCTTTTCATGTCATCTCTTTAGGCTTAGCATGGAAGATTGGTTTAGGTCTCGTTGGGTAGGGATCCATGGGTAGGTAATGGAAACTGATGAGCACCAGTATTGTTGCAACTCCTGGGCTACCATTTTTACTTTATCAACCCGGGGTTCATACAAACTTGGTGGTGAAAGTGCTTTATACACAAGTAAAAGTGATGGTTTTACTTGTTGTCACTATTCAGCCAGCGAGAGACCATTGGGGTTTTCAAGCCTAACTTCTCTGGAGTCAAAAGAAGCTTGATTTCTTGATGGAAGAAAGGTAACTCTACTCAAAGAGAGAGCTACTCTACTGCAATAATGGAGAAGACCAAAATTCAATGCTAAATTACACCATTTCCTAATTAATTACTAAGAAACTATGCTACTATCTAAGTACAGAATTAAGAAGCATCAAACATCACTAATCTGCAAGTAAAGAGACTGAAATAAGTTTGTTTTTGTCTTTTTGTCTTTTCATGCAAAATCAAGTATGCAAACTAGTTTCTTCTAGTGATGTGGCAGGTGAATTAAGAATGTTGGAGGATGGCTGGAAGGGTTAGGAGATGGTTGGATGATGTGGGAGACCCTTGGGAGGATTTTTGTGTCTTCCTAGAGGTTTTCCCTCAATTCAGTCTCAAAACATTCAGGAAAACCTACAGGATGTAATAGAAACTTACACGATACAGCCGAGAACAAAATGGAAGGTGTTGGAGGTGATGGAAGGCTTAGGGAAGGTGGTATATTGGTGGAATGAAGTAATGAAAGGTCTAGGATCACTCATAAATCAACAACAAGGACAGAGGATGGTTGGCTTCACTCAATGTGCTTGGAATAATTTCAATGAAAAATGATGAAAACTAGTGAAGGAAATGGTGAAACAAGGAATGGTTGTGGTGGATGAAGTGGAAGGTGGTGGCTAGCTATGAAGTCTTTGTCTACTCTTGGAGTACCTTCTCTGCACAAAAAATGTGCTTTTTCCAAAAGTCTATGTAAACAAGAAACATTCTCATAAACTAGAAGAGAAGAATTAATGAACTAACTACCTACATTATGCATGAGGAAAGTTGCTAAAAGGAATGAAAGCATTGATGAAATCTACTGCAGAAATGAAGATGAAAAGTATGACAATGAAGTCCTACTTTGCAAAATTGATCAAGTCCTACTTTAAAGACAAAAAACTCCAAAGCTTATAAAAGAAATATAAATCTATGTTTTTTGGGGTTGCATAAGGGTCTCTCCCTCAAGTCATGATCACAGAGGGAGGAAGTGAGGCCGAGACACCTTCTGACAACCTTGTGGTGATCCTTTTATCCCTGCTAACTTTCTACTGAAGTAAGGCACAAATGGAAGCAAACTAATAAACAACCAATCCAATCTACACTACTTGCAATGGAAATGCATCTAAAAGAAAATTAACAATGAAGCTATGGAACTAAACTAAACATACATATACAAGAAAGAGGAGCCTTGGATGCTCGGGTTAGGTCCTAACCCAAGAAATTCAGCCCTTTGAGTTAAATCAGTGCTGGCTAAAAGAAAAGCTCATTCTTATTGCCAAAACAGAAAATTACATCAAAAACACTTTCACAAGTCTGGAACTCGAAAATAGCTTAGAGTTTTACAACAAAAATTCAAATCCTAATGAGGCTCTAGGCCTCTCTACTTATTCAATTGAAGTCCCCAAACAATTCCTTAAAATCAAGGAGGCTCGGCTCCCGAACTCGAGATAAACTAACTCTTTGTCTCTCACTTGCTCAGCCGCCTTCTATTCTTCATGGCTTGGTTGCTTGCACTCTGAGCTGGTGTAATGGATGGAAGAATATTTGAATGGGGGATAAGTAAATGAGGAGGATTTACCTCCTAAAATCCCTCTCCCTTGTCCCATTCGAGTTTCATTGGGCAACGGAGTCACAAATAGTTGCAATCCTCAAACTAACTCAAATAAAACTGAAAGCTAAATTGTAGATTGTCAACTGCAAACTCTACTGGAGAATAACACTGAAAAAGATGCTCAGAATGTTGAGCTTATTCATCACACCTTACCTACTCTAGTTGATCCATAAATCACTTGATCAAGTAAAATGGAATGATCAAGTAAAATGGAATAGCCAATGCAACCATGCAAGCATTTTATGCATTGATTTAGTTCTTTGCATATGCCCGTTTACGAACAAAATAGAAATTATATATGATGAAATCTCCAATAAAATCTTGCAAACAAATCCAAATTTGGTAGGATTGAAAAATTAGGATGCCCTTGTTGACTCCAAAAATGGTGCAAAAGGATTTTCAAACAAATGTGCACTGAGGTTTAGCTCATCCAACATATTGTAATTCTACTCTAGGTGGTCTTTATACCATGAATATAAACTTTCATTTTCATCCTTACTCTCCTCAAATTCTACCTTGTAATTTTCTTGATATGACTGCAAATTTTCAGATGAGCTTTGTAATGAGACTCTTGCTGAACAAGACAATGAAGGTTGTTGCATGATCAAGTTTTTATCATCTCTGTTTTTAGGCTCATAGCTAGCTAATGGAGAAAGGCTTTGACTACAGATATCATCCAAAACATTAGCTATTGGATCATGGAGAACCAGAGAAAACTATTGCAACTTGTTATACATTAGTTCTAATGAAACTACATGATTGTATACAAGCTTCTCATTCTTTGCTTCAGAGATATTATCAAAAAAAAAAAAATCAAAAACTGAAATGAATCAAAACTTAATGGTACCGAATTATCGTGCATCAATTCATAATATGTTTAAGGTTCTAATATTTGAAACTCAATGTAACTCAATGGATATGATTCTAGAGTGAAAGAAGCTTCCATATCACAACTGACATCCTCAACCGATTCATGAGAAGGTTTCCCATTTATATTGTTGACAACTCTCTTATCTGCTTGCTTATAGTTTTCTCTTATTTTTGCAAATGAGGAGAACCAAAAGGGTAAGGAGTCCCAATCAAGAAGTTCATTGTCTTCTTCATGCTCATTATCAAAGCTAAAATACTATTGATTTCTAATCTTGGGAAAAAAATTCTTAGAAATTGAAATGAAGCGAAACATAAGGGCAAAGACCTTTGACTTGCTTTGAAATTTTCTGCATTTTCTTCATTGATATCATGATTGATACGCATATGTTTATTGCTATATTTGAGTTTTTATGACTAAGCTTTCTCCTCTCAAAAAACATGTTGTTGATTGCCTTGAAGATTCAGCCTCAATTTCGACAACATAGTCATCATCATACTGATCATACTTTGGTAAATCATCCATATAAATAATGTCATCAAGCATACACATTAGATCAGCTGATTGCTTCTCCACAATCTAATTTTTCATTTCATCTTCGTACATGTCTTGGAGTGAATACATAAAACAATCATTTTTTGATCTATGGTAACAAGGATTAGGAGCAAAATGATTAGGACCAATAACCTTTTCTTCTTCTGCAATAAGCGGGACATGTTATTTTTTAACAACAAGTCCATCTCTCATGATGAACCTTTGCCTCATTTCTTCCATTGTGCTTACCAAAATGTCAAGTTTCACTTTTGAAGATGGCAGGTGCTCCTCTATGTTCTCCCTCTCTTCTGCCTTCAACTTTGACCTTTTGACCAGCAGATTAGCTTCCACATCTATTGCATTGTCCCGCATTTCTTCAAGTTTTATAGTGTTCCTTTCCCTCAATTGAAATGCCATTTTTGGATCAAAGGAATCCGGGTAGTGTAAGAGAGCTAAATCAGGAGGCAATTTTATATCAACATGCATTGAATAGTATACTTGATTGAACCTAGTGGAAAAGTGTTGCACTGTTTCTCCCGGCTATCTTTTCAAAAGATTAGATTCTTCTAAATTCAGAAAAGGATTCCTCCTGATGACCCATTCATGAAGGAAGACTTTCACAAACTGATGGAAATCGAAAATTCTTGTAGCTGGAAAGTTTTTGAACCATTTCTTGGCTTTGCCTTGCAAAGACAGAGGAAACATCATGATACTGACATCATCTTCTTCAACCTCAAAAAGGTCGAGAAAATGTTCAAAACTCTGAATGTGTTTTTCAACAATTATGTTACCATACTCTCCATGAAACCTGGGAATAAATTTGTAATAATTTTTAGGGAAATCATGGAGTATAGGAGGTAAGATGAGAGGCCTGCATCTATCTGGAATTTTAAAAGGTGTAGGAGTATATACAGAAGCTGTAAAATTAGTCTTGACCTCTTGAGGCTCATCAAGTTGAATATGATCAACATAAGTTTTAGAAGAAGGCTCTTGATCAAGATCAGAAGCATAAGGAGAATTTGTATTCACAATCAAGTAAAATTTTAAGGATCGATTTTTTTCTTAAAGTTTAGAAAATCTGGCAAATCTCACAAGTCTATAATATGCAATCTCTAAAATGTTTGGTGATATTTTTGTAAAAATATTCAAACTTATAATAATTTAATATAGCATATATATTATATATTTATATATATATTATATATATATATATATATAATAGATAGATAGATAGATAGATATATATAATTTTGGCGAATAATTTTTTAGAAAAATTGGAAATTATCGAATTTGTTTTTTGGAAAAAGCATGGAAAGTTAGCCCACTTGCAAATATTAGCCCCTAAAATTTTCCTTGTTCACAATCTTGAAAGGAAAGGAATCAAATATCCATTCTGTAATCTTTTCTCAAATACAATATACATTGGAAAAGACTCTTGACATTCTTAGGAAAAGAGAATAAATAATTAACAATAAAGCATCTTATGTCTTGGATGAAATTCCAACTTGAATACATGATCTTTCCATATTGTATTTTCATGTTTATATTGGTAAGGTTCATCTTCTAGTGGAGTCTTTGAATTAAATTTGAAACTAATTTGGAGTTGCCAGGTGAATGATTTCAACCTTCCTATGTTTGATCACTATCCACTATCAGCAATTAGATCTGATCCTTATCGTTTGTACCCAAGGAAATTGTGACCTTTCACTCCTTCACAACGATGCTAAAATGTTAGCACTCCTTAGTTTCCCAACGTTGAGAAAGGAAACAAAAGAGGTAACTTCAGACCAACTTTAGACTTGGAAGCTAGCCCTACCAAATCATAGAGGGCTCTCTCTAAATCAACCTCACAACCAATGGAAGTGGTTGGAGAATACTAGGGTTGTAGGATAGTTATCAACTCAGTAGGGTTTTGATTAGGGTTTGCTAGATAAGAAGCATATGGTCTAGGAACTAGAACAAGTCGGTCAAAAGATCAGTTGCAGATATAGAATGAGGCAAGGCAGGTGTAATTAGTGATACAAATGGTTTGTCATTGTAGTATGGTAATGATGAAAGAAGGAGAAAAATGAGCATACATGTATGAATTCATTTTCTTCAGAAGATGAAACACTTATATGAAATTCTCAGACAAAAAACAAGCATTCTAGACAATGTATTATGTTTGACAACTTAAGAGATAATCATGAGAGAAACATAGATGGTTGCTAAAAAAAAAAATCGAATGCATAAGAAACACTCGAGAAAACAGTGCCACTAACCACAACACATGAATCCCATAAAAATAGTTGCAAATGTATATTATTTCTGCCAATATCAAGTACACTAGTTCAAAATGTATATGAGCTTCCAATAGCCAACCCTCTCTTAGACTTATTTTTTAGTACATATAGAAGACAAACAATTTTTTCCCTCTAACGGGTCGAATCCTACTCCATAGCAATTGATTCATGAATCTATCCTATCAATGCCAAATCCCAGGGGTACCAAAAAACATCAGTAAATAACCTAGAAACGCAACAAATCCTCAGCAGAAGCATGACAACTTTAGCTTGATCTTTAGATGGTTCAAAAGAGGTTCTAAGCTTTGCTAAAGGCTTCTGAAGAAAGATTAGGATTTCTACTATACCCTGGTACCTTTAAACCAAGAAAAATCATCATTTAAGCCTCCTCAAAACTGATTCCAAAACAAAGTGTCCAAAAACGTAGCAACAATCCATAAAAGGTGGTAGAAAGGTGAAAAAATGGCATTGTTTTATCATTTCTTGCAAGTTTATCTTTCTTCAAGCATCCTCAAGTATGTTTCTGGTATCCTTATGCCTTTATATATCCAATCATGCTTTAAAGTTTGACTTTTGACCCTCTGAGAAAAAGCACACCAACTAGTTGTTGTGTTTTTGTAGGATGTTATTTGCCTTTGCACGAAAAACTTCAAAATTTCAAAATTTTGTCTACCTTCCTTTGCTCTTTATCTTGCATTCAAACCACTAATGATGATTCATCAAAGAGGTGAATTTTATCCCTCTTCTTGAGTTTCCTTAGGGTTCCCTTGAGCTTCATCTTGATGCAGGAGCATGTGACTTAGAGGGGAAATCTTCAAACATATTCCAAAAATCCAAAAAAATCTACAGGCAAGGGAGTGGGGTCCTTTAGCCAACAATTTTCATGCTTTCCTAGTTTAAGATAAGAATAGAGTTAAGAATAAATCATGCTAAATATATCGCTTATGGATAATTTGTTACAAAGCTTTATGCTTTAAATCACTCTATGTAAAAGCATGCTTTTGCAAAGGATAATGGCCAAGAACACTTTATCTATTAATTATAAATAAGAAACAACGAGACTCTCAGAAGAGAGAAGATAGAGCCCAGAAGCATTATCATCTGCAAACACCTCTCTTTGTTCATCTGAATTAATGGTTCTCTGTTAATTGATAATGATATGTGTGTACCTATTCAATTGCTTTATTCTGAGTTCAATATCAATTAATTAGCCTTATTTTCCAATTGATGCTAAGAGTGGAGCTTTTAGAATCATTTTTCCTTCATATCGGCAAGCGCAGGCTTCTCTAATTGTTTTTATAGATTTCTATGGCTAGACATCGTTTTATACAGAGAAATCGTGAAAATCACTTAGTGGGAACATAGTTCTGGACATGAAATTCTATTAGATTTGGTTCATACCCATGTCAAGTTTAAAACGATATCGCATCGAAGAATCGCAAGTGGAGTGGAAAGCCCTTTCAAACCGCCGAGTGCCGAAACCCCAATAGTCCAAAACCAAAACTTTATAGAGAAGGGTGGAAAGGGATGTCGAGTCCGCGAGGATTATCGCATCGCAAACCTGGAGTGGAAGGAACCAAGTATAGTGACATTGGAGGTCACCGATAGTGATTGCCAAGAGCACATGTTATCGCATCGGAGGTAAGAGTATTTGAAAGAGTGATTATAAACCGCCGATATTGTTATTTGCAGTTAATACAAAGTCTTTGAAATAAAGCGCTAATAGTGTAATTCCTTTGTAATTACACCAAGAATATTTGAAGCCGTGACATTGTTTTTAAAAACACCAATAGTGTATTGTATGAACTCCATACTAAAAGCGCGCCGATAGTGTTTTTGTGTAAATCCTATGGATTTACAGTTCTGATAGGAAAAGAGGTCGGTTTGTTAATTATAACCAAGATAGGGGTGATTGGGGAAAAACCCACGTGGCTGTCAGTTTTACCATTAGATGACTAATACAAAACCAGAAGTAGAATGGGAGATTCAGCCTAAAATCGAAGAATTTATATCCAGATTTGAGAGGTTGTCTTTATCGCCTGGACCTAGACCACCATTAGTGGTATCAGAGTAGCCAGCTGACATTGGATTGAATCTCAGAAGCGGGAGAAGGAAAGTTACTATGGCTTTCAGATTTGGAAGAGGATGAGAATGTGGTGGAAGAGGATGGCTTGTTGCAAACACTGAAGTAATGGAAGTTGTGCAATAGATGCAAGCTAGACTGGATGCATTAACAACAAGCAAGAACATAGATGATCGAGATGTTAGTGAACCTAAGATTGAAGCTGCAAAGGAGGAAGCTGTAGGAGTTACCCTTGAGATGAGGTTCTTTAAGTTAGTATTGAGATCCATAGACATGCCAAAGACTGAGATATCAATATATGAAGGAGGAATGAATCTAGAAGAATTAATAGACTGGATTAATGGCATGGAGAGTTGGTGTCTGAACACCTCCATGTCAAGCATATCGAATTTCTGTGGATCCCATAGAGTGAGAATGCCACCAGCAGATTTATTTGCCTTAACCTCAAGATATTCATATCTATTTAGCCATTTGCTATTTTTTTCTCTCGCCTTCTCCACTGAGCATTTGTTTTCCTGTATAAACACTATGCGAGGTTTTTCCTCTTTGATCCTATTGCTTAGATTCCTCTGTTTTCTTCTACTCCATAGTCCTCTGATATTCCAGGTTGTGATCTTCTTTGAGGTGAGGTTTCAAAGGAGTAACTGGAAAGTTCTTTCATCCTTCTTGAGTCAATCATGAGTTTGCCACACTCTAGCAGCAATTCTTTTTGTCTCTTTCTTCCTCTCTTCCTGCTTGGGTTTTTTGCCAATTTTTCCATTATTAATCCTATTGAGGAAGCCCCTTTGTTTTCCTAGTTGCCATGTCCTATTTTGACTCCTACATCTTTTTGGTGTAACTTTTTAAGGAATATTTGTTGTACCTTGTCTACTTCCTCTTGTGGTATGGAGTTTATTCCGAGGTTTTCTCCTTGTTCTAGAAATTTTTCTAGCTCTAGATTCTCCCTTTCCAGGATCTCCTGCAAGTCTTGGTCCTCTATACCACTTTCACTTCGAGTCATTGCATGGTATTTTTTTTTTCCATGGTGCTCAATGGGTTTGTTGTGTGTTCATTTTGTTCCTGTGTGAACTCCATGCTAGTCTCTTGTGCTTTCCCTCTTTCTGTTGGATTCTATGTTTTCCTTTGATTGCCCTCAGCTTCTTCTCTTTCTTCTATGATCTCAAATATATTGTGACTTCTTGTTTTATTATCATTGGGATTCTTTTGTATCTTCCTTCCCCCTCCTTTCCCTTTCCCTCCCACTTTAGTAAAACCTGTATGGTATTTTTCTTTACTGGTGCTTATATGTTCCCCCCTTTTATTAAGAGGACAATCTTTGAATAGATTTCCATGCTCATGACATTTGCGACATTTGAACGGGATATGCTCATAGTCAACTGTCTGAACCCATTCATCATCATAGAATTCTATAATGACCTCATCTAGAAGAGCTCTTGATAGGTCCATCTCAACACATATACAAGCATAGGAGGTATACTTACCTCGTATTGTTGCCTCTGAAATCTTTAAAACATGACATAATTTATTGCCTATAGTTTTTAAAGACTTTAGAATCCAATAATCTAGAGGTAAGTAATAGATTTTAATCCATATTGGTACCGATGTGAATTTTTCTCACTCTGGCACAGATTTCATCGTCCATGACCGTATATATAGACCATTTACCACATAGAAGTATGGTCCTCCAAAAATCCTATCTCTATCCTCCATGTTCATGAACACCACTGTGAAGAAACCTTTGGATCCAAGATGTATATTTAACTCCCCTTTTGGTTTCCAGTTGTATTTTATCTAAGTGTACATGATCCAGGTGGATATTGGTGGCAACCCGCTAATTCCACTTGGATCCCCTTTAGTTCTTCTTTCAGTTTTTTCAGTTTCCTTAATTATAGCATAGTTTACTATTTTTAGTAGTTTTTTGGGTCCTAAACTTCCGGAGCCGTTTTGAGGCCCTAAACGACGTTTTTTGGGAAATCTACCGCCAATGATTTTTCTATCTAAAAATCTTGTTTTCCGTCATAGTCCTCGGAGAGATCTTTCCAACAGGCTATCATGCGCATCAAACAAAGATATTACGACCAATTCGCGACCCCAGGAAGTTGATGTACCAGCTTACCCAAAAACGGGGCCCACAATTTGGCATTTCATCTTCTAGGGTCAGGTTTTGGAATGTGAAGGGTTTTCCATTGTTTCTCAACAATAAATAGGCCTTCGAGCCTCATTGTAACAAAGTTCAAAGGCATGTAGCCACACATCTCTTCTCAGAGATAAGCTGCCATCGCCTAGCTGGGTTATTTCCATTTCTGGTTGTAAGCATATTTCAGTATTTTCCATTAATGAAATGAAGTATTATTTCCATTGCATATTTGTGTATATGGTTATCTCTATAATTTGTTGTGTTCCTGTTTAAGTTTGGATTAGTGGTATCAGAGCAGTCTACTTTTCTCTCTGTTTTTCTTTGCATGTCCCCAATGAGGTCGGGATATAAGGAGTTAGGGCTTGAGCTGGTCGAACCTTTGCAAGGCCAGCCTCAGAAATCCCGACGGCCTCCCATGGTGGATGAGAAGAAAGATGAGGGAGCAGGAGATCCTATCAAAATCTTGCTCGAAGAAGCCCTCGAGCGACAACGGAACGCGATGATGGACAGCTTTGCCCAAATACTTCAACGGCTACCCAAAAGTGACGCATCGGCTTCCAGCAGCTACTCTGGAAATGCCACGCCCTTTAAGGTACAAGTTAATTTTTGAAATCCCCATATTCGAGGGTCAGATAGATGCAGATGCTGTAGATAAATGGTTAAATCTGCTAGAGGGTTATTTTTCTGTTCATGAATTTTCGAGTCGGGAAAAGATTGTTTTCGCTCTTCTCAAAGCAGCCCCCCACGTCAAGGACTGGTGGGAAACCTACTGCGAGCAGAAGGATGAAAGTACAGGCTCACTTTTTTCAGCCGCACCCATTTGGGATTCATTCCGAGATGCCATCAAGGAGCAGTACTACCTTGTTGGAAGCTATGAGGATGAATACATAAAGTGGACCACGCTGCGGGAGGGAAGGGATCAAGATGTGCCAGAGTTCACCAATCTTTTCCATACCCTTCACATGAAGTTGGGTATCAAGGATTCGGAGCATCATTTGATACTCAAATACCGTGGCTACCTGCACAAGTACATCCAGGAAGAAATGGAATTCCTGAACATCTCCTCTCTCGGCATAGCATACCGATATGCCGTCAAGATCGAGCAGAAGTTTAAACAAAAGAATCTAGACTTTGGATCTGTGAATCCAAAGCAAGGGAAAGGTGCCCCGAAACCAAAGAACAAAGGACAAAGCCAAGTCGGGGCAGCCCAAGACAACCCGCCAAAGCTACAAGCAAAGAACAGTGCCACAAAACCGAAAAAGGACACGGGAAAATGGTGTGAGTTCCATAAGAGATCCACTCACAACAGAAGTGAGTGTCGGGCGAAGTAGTCATTGGTGACTGAGCTAAAGGTTTCAGAATCAGATGCAGGTTCCAACTCTGAGTCAGAACTCGACAAGGGGAATGACAAAGGGAAGCATATCATTGATGCGGATCCCAACGCCACTGTTGCTACTACCAAGATCCAGAAAAATGAACACGAAGATCCAGAGGAGGAGGAGCGTCTCTTCCACTCCC